>NW_010586143.1:9955-44719 GCF_000705375.1 Tinamus guttatus
GCGCGGGCCGCAGCCGGTTAGTAGGGGCCTCGGGGCCAGCGCGGCCTCGCCCCCCGCGCGGCCTGTGCCGGGGCCCCCTGGGGGCTACGGGGCTGGGTGGGTAGGGGGCCTCGGTGCTCGTGCCGCGGGTGCGGAGGCCTCGGGCCGAGGGGGATGGGATGCGGTGGCTCCTGCGCCAGGTGCGTGTCCAGGGGCGGGCGGCGGTGCTGCCAACTGCGGAGGCGTCTACGGGAGCACTCGGGGCGCAGCGGGAGCGGATAGCCCCGGGATGGGCGCTGCCTTGGCCTCCCGCCTGTGAGTTTTCTAGCCGTTAAAAACTGCTGCTGTTAACTGAATCGGACCCAGCTTCCCATGTGTGCACTTTCAGGCGTGTGCGGAGTGCTTCTGGGGCCTGCCGGGGTCACCTCCGTGCCATTTCTATTTTCTCTTGCTTCTTTGCAGATGAGTTTTTCTTCCCAAGTTCTCATCAGCTTCTTCCCTTAACTGTCCCTTTTCCACTCCCTCTTGCCCCCGTGGGGAGTGGGGGGGTTCAGTGTATCTAGTTATACACAGCGATGCCAGGGCATGCTCCTTTGGTGGGCAGTTTTACGAAATGCTTCCTGCAGTGCACTTCTAGGCTCTCAGTGTTTCAAGGTGCTAGTGTCATCTTTGGAGATAAGTTCTATGTTTTGGGGTTTTTTTTCATATGTTTAGCTGAAAGCTAATTTTTAGGTTGTGTTACTATTAAATTATGCTTAAATAATTAAATTTTTATTAAAAAGCAAGCTCAGCTATTCTAACTTGATAAATTATATTAGCCAGTGGGGTGCTTACACAAATGTAGAAAAGACATGTAAAGTTTGGTGAAGCTAGATGCTGTCTACATGTTTTGGGGTTTTTTTTCATATGTTTAGCTGAAAGCTAATTTTTAGGTTGTGTTACTATTAAATTATGCTTAAATAATTAAATTTTTATTAAAAAGCAAGCTCAGCTATTCTAACTTGATAAATTATATTAGCCAGTGGGGTGCTTACACAAATGTAGAAAAGACATGTAAAGTTTGGTGAAGCTAGATGCTGTCTACGTGGTGTCTACATGGTCATAGCTTATGTAAGGAGAAATAGTGAGGTGAGATGAGACTGCTCATGTCCTGTGAACCATCTGTTGCGTGCATGGAAGTTCAGTAAAAATAAGGAGTGTTGTTCACTGATGTAAGCCCCATCAGTAGCTTTTTGTAGCATGTAGAGTGCAGCTGTTCTGACCTGACTGCTTTTCCCTATCCAAGCTGTGTTTGAGAGTGTGAGGTTCTGATAGCTGCATTCTGGCTTTAAAAAAAAAAAAACCTCCTGTGTTCCGAGCCAGTTGAACTAGTACAATGGATGTTCCCCAAGAAGGCACACGGTGCAGTGCATGAAACATTAGCTGCCCTTGCCAAACTCAGTAATTGTTACCGTGCAATAACGCTGGTCATCGGTATCCAGGGGTAGGTGCTGAGTGTCCTGCTTTTGAGAGCAGGTTATAAGAGAAAGGCCTGTCCCGCTCATATCTGTCCAGAATCATGGAGCACAAGCTGGTGCGTGAACATGAAGGGCACAGTGGGGCAAAAACAGCTCGAAGATGGTGACTGCTCCTGTTTGGGCCAAAGCTCCTGCTTAGCGAGGCAGTGGTGGCCTTCTGCTTTTTGTGTGACCATTTGTTATGAATATTGCCAAAAGGGCTGCTGCTGCTGCTTGCAGATATTACTTGATTCCTAATTTCTCTCTTGCTTGCAGAACTAAGGAGGTGCAGCTTCCTTCAAGCTGGCTGAACAGAGGAAGCGATTTTTAGTTTGTACTCTACCTTCTTTGACTCACTTCAGCAATAGGAGACTTTTATGCACTTTTTTCATTATTTTTGTTATCTGATAGCACATTCATTTATCTTCAGGAAACTTCTATAGCCACTCTCTCAAGAGTCATGTTCACTGTTCAGTCTTTGACCTTTCAGATTTTTAATATGTAACTGAAAGATATTCTGCCATCCTGTCTGATAGGGGTTTCAATTCTGACAAGAGAGCTGGTACAAAGGAAAAATTCTGTAAATAGCTGGCCAGCTCTTGCAAGGAGGATGGAAGAGATTTGTATTCAGGCTGAGGGCTGACCTGTATCTTAATCCTGTGCTTGCCCTAAACTGAATGCACTGCAAAGATTGTAGCCGGAGCAATTTACTTACTGCCAAGGATATTTTGGAACTAGACTTGTGGAATAGATGTCATATCAGGATTTCGCTTAACTTGCAACATATCTTGGAGGTTTCCGTAAGAGGAGAAAGGCTTATGCTATTTCTTTTCTGAATTTAACAGGTGGAAAAAAAAAGAGGTGATATCAGGGAGATTTTCTGAAGATTTCCTTTCCCCCTCCCCCTCTAAAACAGTAGGATAAAAAAGCCTGTGTTCTGTTACCCAGTGTAACTAGGTACTTATACAGAAAGAACAATGAAAGAAATAACTACAAATGCCACAGGTTCTCCAGTGTTATAGGGCAGGCAAAGCCTTACTATTTGCTGTGTTGTGATAGTGTTTCAAGCCTGGAAAAAAGAGGCAAAAATAAGAAGTTGACTATCAGTATTCCACTAGGACATTCATCAGATCTGTGAGATTTTCTGCAATTTCTGAATTTTCAGCTGCTTTCTGAGCATGAGGGGTCATCCTAAAGTTAAGGCCAAGTGATCCAGCTCTTTTTTCCCTTTGCTGTGACAAAGCTCAAGCTTTGGTACTGTTGGGCTTTCCCAATCTGGGGATGTTCTCTGAACTTCATAGCCCCCCGTATTCCTACTTTTCCCTCTGTACCTCTCTTGAAAACAGTATTTCTCAAAAATGGTAGAATCTTTTTTATTATTATTATTCAGCATAGACTTCCGAAGTATTTTTACTCTGTTTAAATAGACTGATCACTGGTCTTTATAACTGAGGAAAAATGAATAAATTTGAAAGGTTACTTTTAATTACATATGGAGTGATGGATGCTTGAAAAAGTGTTTAGCTTTATACAGTGCCCTAGAAAGGTAGCTAGGCATCAAGACACATAGCAGTATATTATCATTGCTTGTAAGTGAAGTTTTTTTAGCAGTTGCCTTTTTTTAGCCCTAAGTGATCTTGTCTACCTTTTCCTTTTAATGTATCATAATATCTCTCTGGTTTGTTTAACAAATGGTAGGGATTAGCTTCCAACTGACTTTTTCAGCAATTGCTTATAGAATTAGGCAATCTTGGTGACAGCTTCAAATTCAGGACAGAAAGACTAGTTAAGATGTGTGTTGGAGTTGCCTGTGGAAAAACAAATTGAATTATCAGCTCTAATCTCTGAAGCAGGTGCATGAACATATTATCTGTGATTTTTTTCCGTAGTTGAGCCTTGAACTGTTTTTAGGCCCAAATGTGACCTTCCACTGATTGCCTTAACACTTAAAGAATAGTTTGTTTAGCTGTCTCTTCAAGTAGATGCACATTGGAGTAGTGGGTGCACATTAGCCAGCAATTTGGTGTAAGGCAGTAACATCCTATATCAAAGCTTGTAAGATCATTACAAAGATGTAAATGATTCCTTTTCTAGTCACATTATCAATTATCAGAGCAAACTCATCTGTTCAACTTGAAAGGAAGCTCAAAAGCCATAGTTAAACCAACCAGCGTTTTGTTGCTTTAGTGCTATGTTTTGGAACCAGTATTTTGCAGATAATTATGTGACTAGGGCTGACCTACAACTTATTAACAACAAGCTGATTCCTTCAGAGAGAATTTAAATGATGCAACAGAAACGAAATAGGTTGATTTACTTTCAAGGAATAACAAACATTTAATGAGCTCTGCTTGTTTTGATGCTTCTTACTGCTTTGTTTCATAATCTGTTTGCTGTGGATATTAAGTTATAATAAAATTGTTCTTTGCTGTATGTGCGCAAGTAATAAACAGTTTGTATTATTTTATAATTGTCTTCATGTTGTTTTGTATTGCAAAGTCAGCCATCCACAAACTGAAACTAGTCAACTCTAGACCATTCAGGTTTTTCAGTGAAGACCTTACTATATTAAGCACATAGACTAATTTTGACCAGATTCAGAGGAACAAAAAGCAGCACCTAGCCAGTATAGCTGTTAAAAATAACAAGATGCTTGTTCCTACAGTCACAGGCACTATACAAGTCCTTTGAACATATTAATAGCCATGTGCAAGCTCCTAGGTAATTTAACTCTGTTTTCCCACACTGTAGAAGCAGTCTGAATCTCTTGATGAGCATTAGACGTTGAAACTACAGGGATGGCATTTGGTTTTAGATCAAGATTACTGTTTATGTATTCTCTTAGTGTATACCTCTAATACTTTCAGTGTATTTACAACCAGCTGTTACATGATCTGAAGTGTTGGAGTAGTAAAACTTCCTTCATGGCTTATTGCAGTCAGTCCTGGTAGATTTCTCAAACTGAAAAGCACTGTGGTCTCTGTAGAAATGCAGCCAGCCTAGCTAGCACTTTTTTTTTTTTTTTTTTTTAAGACCTCTTGGTATTTCTCTGAAGTAGTGTTTGTTCATATGCTGTCCTCATTGCCGTTTTCAGGATCTACTTCATCTGGGCTGCTCTGTCTTGCTGGCTACGACTGACTCTGAAGGGCTCTTCACCTTTTATTGGTACTATAGGTTATAGCCGCCCAGCCAGTGACTGTTCCAGATCCTTTCTAATCCTGTGTCTCCTGGGAGCTAAACTTGCTCAGCTTCACAACCAGCTTAGCAGACTGTTATCTCTTGTCTCAACTCTACTGCCAGCAGTTATTCACCTGCATTTGATTCACCTTCACCAGCCACCTTCTGGATTTTTATTATGCTATTACAGCTTAAAGGCAACACTTGTCACTTACCTTTTCTAAGCAAAGGTTAGATTTCAAATAATGGAAAGGAGATGACATCTTGATCGAGAATCTCTGGGATCTGGGTTCTGCAATGAGCCCTGGCACTGAAAGTACCCACGGTTGTTTCCTTATGATAACATTAGAATCTTCAAAACTTGAATGTGATGAAATGCTGCTTGTGGTTTGTCATGTCAGAGATGATTTGTCTCTGGTAAGATGCTTTACTTGGGTGAAAATGAAAAATCTGCAAGTTTAGTTTGCTGCAAACTAAGCAGAAAGTCAGCAGAGTTGTCTGAACTTTCAGCATGCAGTATTTGTGGGTAGTCTTTAAAAGATAATCACAGCACACAATACTCTCTCATGTGCAATGCACCAGGCAGCTTTTGTGCTTTTAGCTACTGATTTTATTTTTTGACCTTCTGTGTAGATGTGAGTTCTGCAGGGGGGAAAAAGCAATCCAGCATCTTTCTAATGTCTAAATTTTTAACTTACGTGAACTTTGCCAGTGCAAAACTAGTTATTTGAAGTAGGTGACATTCCTACTAAAGGTACGGGAACTAAAAAAAATCAGAAAGAAATAGCTCTGTTTAACAGTTGAGAAACTATTGTAAATTTCTGGAATGAGTCTCCCTCCTCTTTTCACCTTTAGCTTTTGCATGTATTTAATAGCCCTTCTTAACAGTTTCTTCGTCTCTTCTTAGAGTCTAACCAAGGATGTTTTAGCCCATTCGTGTGAGGAAAAGGATCAATTGAACAAGAACAGTGCTCTTGACCACTTGTTAAGGAAAACTTCTCGCAGTCGAATTTGTCACAGCTCTCAAGTGAAGTCTCTGTGCAAGTGTTTGAACATGTAGATCAGACAAAATGAGCTGGAGCTCTTCAACAAAGAACATGGTTTAAGTTTGACTGAGTTGGGTGGTGCTAATGTGACTTTCTGATCAATATGGAAGCTGTTTCTTAAAGTTGATCTAGTGACTAAAAGTCTTAGCTTCCACAGGTCGTTTTCACTTCTTGCCTGCATTTTTAAGAGGTGGTTGAACTGGAACTACCTGGACTATATGGTTAACAAAATCCCTTCTCTGGTTTATCTTCCACATGCTTTTTCCAATACTGGACACAGTTGTATTGACATAACTTGAGGAAGAACAGGATCAGTTGAGGGATCAGTAGATCAGAGAATCAGTTTTGATTCTTCTTGGCAACTGTAGCAGGCTCTTTCGAAAGGTGCTAGTTAACTTAGATAATATTTTAGAGACATAGTACCATATTAAAGCTCACCTTTTTAAGATTTTTTTATTTTTGAGAAAATTACTTTGATAAACTTCTTTTAATTACTTCTAACATCTCTTGCAGATGAAGAGGGAAATCAAGATGAGTCACTGGAATCAAAGGTGAGGGCATAAGTCATTTGTTTTTGTATGTGGAGTGAGAGCAAGGGTCTGAAATTCAGGACACTTAATCCATTTTTATACAGTTTAATCTGTAGTTCTGATGCTACATTAGTGTTCTTCTGTGCAGCAGCAGAATTAGTGTTATGTTGCCTCTTTGAAAAATATCCTTCAAGGAACTAAAAGGAAAAGTCAATGTGAGGTGACAGGTACCTCAGCAATATACTTCTGATACTGCTGATTAAATTTAGTATATTAGTATGTGTTTATATGTCAGCATATCTTTAAAAAAAAAAAAAACTTTCAAAATCCTGCTATTCAGTTCCTAATCTTCTAAATTATCATATGACTGCTTTCCTTCAGACTTTATCTGCAGAGGACCAGGTAAAGGACCACTCCACAGGAACACGTGTGGTAGCAGGTCAGATCTTCCTCGAGTCGGGAAAATCAGACTCTCAGTCTGATGATGAAGAAAACTTCCACAGTCAAGAGGAGGAAAAAGAGAATTCCCTGGAAGAGCTGAACTCTCTAGAAATGTCAAACCTGTTAAATAAGGATTTGGAAGAAGCAGAAGTGCAGAGTACAGGTAACTGGCTTGTCAACACGCAACAAGAAAGATACGTCTGATTAATTTTAGCATGTAGATGAACACAGGTAGTTAATTTGTACATATTAATGTGTGTGTGTATATAGAAGCTGTAGAAGGAGAAATTGCATCAGTATTTCAGCCTGCTGGCTGTATGCCTATAGAAGTCCGTTGATAGAGGAACAAACTTGAACACAGAGAAACTTGCCAGCAGAGCATTTAGGAGCCTTAGAACAATACCTAAATTGTTTGTAAACTTCAGAATTTTCTAATGTACTTAAAACTTACTCTTTTGTATATAACTTAAGACTTTTTCTATTAGTTTTAAAAATTAACAGCACATCAAAAAATATGGAAGTTTATGATAAATAGTTGCAGCTGAGTACCTTAGCCTGTGCACCAAATAACTACTTTTTTGCTTGTCCATAAAACTTCAACTTCAGCATATAATTATATTTTTCATTTAGATTACCAGTATCTGTCTCAATGCCGAGCTGGAATTTGAAGAGAAATCAGGAGTAGCCTCTTGATTATGCACGATTTCCTAACAAGCGTTCTACTATTAATGTTTAACTAGTACACAGTTAGCTAAAAAATGCTAACAGATCTAAATATTGTTGTAGATAAGTGTGGTATTGTGCAGGAAAACTGCATAAAATCCATAAAGTAGCTCACTGCCTCTTCTTCCCTCCCCCCACCAAATAAGTGAGGTAAGCACCATGCTTATCTAATTATTTTATTGCTTCAATCTACCTCAGAGCAAACTTCAAGATACTTTCTGCCTTACCTTGGAAAGGTGTCAGCAGATATCTTTTCCCTAGTACTGCTTCTGACTAAGGTTTTTAACTACACCTGTGAAAAATGCTGCAAGTGATTTCCTAAAGTCATAGGAGTTCACACATCTTGTGCAGGTTTTAGAATCCATTATGAAGTAAAAAACGTGGATGGGAGGGTTACTGTTTTTCTCAAGAATGCAGTCTTCAAGGGGAAGGGTGCCTGTGTTGTGAGTGAGGGGAGGATTGCTAAAGAGCCAGCTGTACTGTGAACTTCATAATTCATCAGGGCAAGAATCTACCTCGGGTGCAAATATTGCATTTCCTGAAGGAGCTACTGAGGACAGGTTTGCATTAAGGGACATTTAACCTTGGTATGGTGATAAGATTGAAAGAAAATTCCACCCATATTTTTAAGGTTAAACAGATTTTTTTTTAATAATTTAGAATTAGTATAGTTAAGGCTTTTTAATTTCAGTCTTTTTTCCTGTCATTAAGTTGGTTCTTCTAGTCATGAGGATTTTTGTATGTAAAGAAACCTTTTTTTTTTAGTGACTTGGGTCGCTAAAAGTTTATGGGTTTTCTGTATCAGCATGGAACTTGATTGCTACAGCTCTTGGTGAAAACTGCCTGCAAGGTTGTGCAAAGCTGGTAATTCCTGCTGCATCTGTTTTTCCATTTTGGGAAATAGTTCAGCAGTGTAATTCATGTAAATCTGCAATTGAGAGTTCTCCAACTCAGCTACTGAATGGCATGTGGGTATTTGTGGACATGTGAAAATACCATATACTTGATATAGGTGTAATAAGACGGGTAAATCCATACTTGCACGCACAATTTGTGACAAAAGTAATTCATTGTTAATTATATGACCTAGTTTGATGTATTTATCATTCCGTAAAGCCACAACACAATAACTGTAATCAGCAATTTATCCTGTAATAGCACAGTTTTGTTGCTTAGGGGTTACTATTTGTAGCTGTGTGGAGGAGCACTATGATTGAACTTAGAATTTAAAAGGGCAAAGCTGTCTGACCTCTGAAGGATAACTTGAGGAGTAATTTTATAGCTTTATTTTTTTTAGTGTTTTTTAATCTAAATTCTTCCCCTGCAAGAGACAAGGAGCTAGACAATATGGGTAGAATTTCAAGTTCTTAGTAGCATTAGCATCTTGGGCCTGGAGTGATAAGCGGCCTCCTCAACTGTGGTTACATGCACCCTTAGTATGACTATGCATTGTGTGTTTAACAGTTGTCTAAAACTGTTCCAGGCTAATTTCATCTAGCGACATAATCTTCCAGAAACTGCATTCAAAAATAACTTTTTCCTTGTTTAAGAGCTTAACTGGGGGAAGGGAGATATTTGCCAAGGAATCAAATTGTGAAAAGCAATTTGAGCAAGCCTAACTACTCCCAAAAGTATTTCCCTGGGCCTCAGAAAGACTGGAGCATAACTTCTGAGCCTTGAAGAGGCTCAAGAAAGTATAGTTAAAAATATTGTAGTATTAGAAACGTTCAAGCTCTGATACAGAAGAAATGATAAATCTAGCTGCTTAATTTAATTTTAAATGTTACCTAAATAGATTGCTAAAGTGAAAGTTTCCAATATAAGTGCATAAGTTAAAAAACTATAAAAAAACTATTAGGAGGCATAATGTAAAGAAAGTTTTGACTGAAATCACAAGTCAAATGATGTACTACTTGCTGATATATTAGTAATTTTAATAGCATATTTGTCAATGTAAGTGCTTCTGTTACATGAATACATTGGGGGATAGGGTTCATGAAATGTGCTTGGTGCGTAGTAAAGGGGAATGTGAAAGGGAATGCAGGGAAGAGAAAGTGAAAGAAAAGCCAGTTTATCTTGATAGTTAAGATACAAATGACATCTGCCTCTTCTACCCTAATTAAAAAAAAATCCTTTGCTTAGAATTAAGGGACATATGAGACTTCACACCTGTTTTATTTCCTACTTTTTATAAATTGTATCTTTTTTCAAAGTAACGCTTTAAAAGGGCTTTTTCAGTTCCATAAATTAGAAAATCTACTGAAAAAATAGTTGGAATGCAGATCTTGGTAATTGCAAGACTAGCATTCCGGTGTTTTCTTGTATATAGTGGATAGATTTAATTTGTGAATTGAAGGAAAGCAAGCTTACACCTGGGTTATGTTTTCCAGTTTTGACAGCTATTGGAGGCACTGCGGATGGTGAACCTTGCCACTTCCCCTTCTTGTTTCTGGAGAAAGAATATGCAGAGTGCACTGCGGACGGGAGGGAAGACGGCAGGCTTTGGTGTGCAACAACCTATGATTACAAGCAGGATCAGAAGTGGGGCTTCTGTGAAAGTGAGTATTTGGATAGCTTTAGACATGCCTAAGGAATATTTACTTCAGTGTGTGATTACAGTCCTCTTAATACATTACTGGGACTTCTAGACCCCCAAATAAAGACCATTGAGGACCACTTGATGCTGTGGCATGCAAGTTACTATAAAAGCAAAGTTGTCATGATAGAGATAATGGAAAAGATTAGAATATAATATAGATGTCACTATTTGGGAAGTCTGGCAGTGGAGGACTCCATTAAACTCCTCCTTCCTGAGTGTGCAGAAATATAGGAATTTGGTAGTGTTTCCCACTATACTTGTTACACAAATGCAGCCTTTTCTCAGGAAACAGCTTGTTGAAGTAGGTGGCTTTTCCTTACACAGTTTGTTCTGGAGCACTGAAAGGAGAGACAGCAACGTCTCACGTTGAGAGATCAAATGAGAAGAAAGTTTCAGATAACTTATTGCTGTCACTTGTGGTGTTTATTGATCTTTAGAAATATTTTTTCTGGCTATATTTTGCACTTACATCTGTCCTATAGGAATATTGAGAGACTATCCTGAAACTGTGTAATTGGAGCTCTTAATGTGCTTTTTTCAGCTGAAGAGCAGTCTAATAAGAGAAGACAGATGCAAGAAGCTGAGGATGTTTATCAGACTGGAATGAAAATACTTAATGGGAGCAGTAAAAAGGCTCAGAAGAAAGAGTAAGTTGCTTCTGTCCCCTACAAGAGAATGACAGCATGGTTTGTCACTCTGGTTTAATAGCCAACTGAGGGTTTTTTTGCAATTTTTAATGGTGTATCTGGGACTTAAGCATCAAGTTATGCAGTGATGGTGCTGAAAATGGTAATTTGGGAGCATTCAGAGAAATAAATTTGTTTACTTTCCTCTAAATCAACAAAAATATATAATCTTTGCATAAAACTGATTTCAGTAGTTCCAAGAGTATGTAGTGTGGCTCCAAATGTTGACTTAATGCAAAGTGGTGCAGTTATCTAGCTATGATATATAGGTAGCTGCTTCACAGTCAAAACCCAAGAATATGGTACAAGATAATTGATATATCTGTCACTGCTTTTCCTAAGTCCTTTTACAAATGTTTCTTGCATTCCTGTTCTCATTCTACTTCAGTGATTAAGCAGGGAAGATAAACAGTTCTTATCCTGTTTTGTTTTTGTTCCTGTTTTCTGATATTCTTAGTCATCATAAAAATAGTATTGAACTTGCTCCAAACTGCTGTAATTACATCTGTGTTAATGAATATTGCTCCAAGTTATCCAAATTGTTGCAATTGCAACGGTAGTAATTAGTATTGTACGAAGTAGAAGGATACCGCTTGGAAAAGGGAGTGAAAAAGAACAGAAAGAATGAAGTGAGTGTTCATTCTGGTCAGTTTACTTTCTACTTGAATATCTCCAGTTATTAAATAGTTTTCACCTTGCTAGTGTAAGTTATACAGGTAACTGGTCATGTTACTATACCAGTGTTAAACCTTCCTCTGGAAGGAAAGAAGCATTTTCCAGTTGTAGCTATTGGGGAAACCAAAGCACAGCTGGAGGTTTTCCATCCCACCTTGGCAAAGACCAAGAACTAGAACCTAGGCTAGTGTCTGGATACAGTGAAACAGAGCAGGGGTCCTACTAGGTATGTAGCACAAGACTAAAAGTTGTCACAAAAATGTAATAATTTGACTCTGTAAACTTTTACTGAAACTTATAGTGGGGAAAATGCATAAGGATTTTGCATGTGTAATAGAGTGAACATGAAATGTCTTTGTCCATTAGGTGAATTCTATGAGCTATTAAACAGCATAGGTGCTTTACATCTGGAACAAATGGCTGTAAATATATGGTAGATATGTGGAACGTAGCTGGTAAAACACAGGAGCAGAGCACCTTACTTGTGTCCTTAGTTTGTGCATGCGAGCTGCTTTGAAGTTGACAAGCAAACTTTTTTCCTTCAAGAGCATATCAGTATCTTCTGAAAGCAGCTGACATGAATCATACCAAGGCAATGGAGAAAGTGTCTTACGCTTTGTTGTTTGGGGATTACCTGAAGCAAAACATCCAGTCATCCAAGGAACTATTTGAAAAACTAACGGAGGAAGGCTCTCCTAAAGGACAAATGGTATGTATGGCCTTAAGGTCTGCAGAAGCTTTTCTTCAGATAGGTCAATTTTAGAGGGCTGTCTGTAGAACAGGGTAAGAACACTAAGTGCAAGAACTTGCCTTTCTTTTGTCTATATCTGCTTTGTTTGAAGACTTAATGTGAAATCTTTGGTTTAGGCTTTGGCTCAGAAAATGTTTTTACTTACTAATGCTTGAGCATTCCTACACCTAACTACTCATTGTCTTTACATTTCTTAATTGCATCATTTCCTTGGTTTGGTTTGCAGATGTTGTGCTAGTTTTGAGGGTGCAGGAACAAGTAGCAAAAACTGTATAGAGGAACTGTCTAGGTTTGTGCACTTACAAATTAAAAATGTGGAAACACAGAATAAATTGCATCTAAATGGAAACAGGAGTCGTCTTTGAGCCTTAAATATTAAACAACTAGTAGTAATACAGCGTAGTGGTTTTGTCACCTAATTTCTTGTCTCTTGTATGACTAACTAGATTGCATGTGTAATCAAAACCAGATAAATACATATGGCTCCAGCCAACAAAACCTCTCTGAATCTCTGCATTAAAACTTCTGCGGTTTGTACAGGATTTTAGGTGCTCTGGCTTTTCATCTGTAATTGTATGTTAAGATATAGTCAAGTTTATAATCGAGTTGATGAGGAGCTCCTAGGAAATTCTGGCATCTGTTCAGTGGTCTGCCAATTCCATTTCTCATGTGTCTTTGAATGTTTTAAAGTTGTTCATATGTACAACTTCTTATGTTTATATGTTCAACTTCAAAAAAGTGGGTTCTTATGATGGAGTGCTGATGTTGATTAGAAAGCAGGAACATGTGCTTTCTATAGAGGGCTTGTAGCTCAAAGACTTCAGTTTTATTGGTCTACATTCATTGCTGTTTGCATGAAGTCTTTTTGCACTTGGAAAATTGTCTAGAATAGTCTTAGGATGTTGTGTTTTTAAATGTTTTATTATATGTTCTGTTCTAGTTTCTCTTTTGAGCTGCACAGCTGTAACAGGTGGCAGAGATTCAGCAGTATTTATGTAAATGTTAACAATAAAAATAACTTCTGAGAAAAGCTCAGGAAAGCAGCTCCTGACCTTATAACTACTTACATTTATAGTCATCAATGCAACTAACCTGCAACAGCCTAGACCATGCAGAAGAGTAAATTAAAAGGATCTTGGACAGAAAATCAAACAGTAAAACTCTTGTAGGGAACATTGTGGTTTCTATGCCTCATACATTGGCATATGAGGTAAATAACCTACCATATGAGGTAAGTGACCTGACAGATGTTGCTGATATTCCCTTGAGGTCTCATTAAACTAACACATTTTTAATGGTCAGAACTGTTGGATCTGCACTAACACAGAAAAGTAGCTGGTGCCTTCTCATGTCCAGTCTATTGGAATGAATTCTGGGACAGCACACTAATGACAGTGTCCTAGGCAATGAAGAATTTAGATACTTCACTTTTTGAAAAGGGCAGGAAAGGGCATAGATATAGCAGTTACCAATGTGGAGTTGGAGATTTTAGCTGTTATATGACATCTTTATATGCGTGTATTCCAAGCAAAAATCTTGAGTTTTTCAAAGTATGTGCTACCTTTTTTTTTTTTTTTCCCCCAGGCTCTTGGATTTCTGTATGCATCTGGTCTAGGAGTCAATTCTAGTCAAGCTAAGGTAACTTACAAGTATTTTGTAGGTGCTCTCATATTTTATCATGTAGGCAAATGTCAAATAACCAATGGTTTTGTTTTAAGGCCCTGGTGTATTACACTTTTGGAGCTTTAGGAGGAAATCTGATAGCACATATGATCTTGGTAAGTAACAATTCATAGTGAATTTCAGTTTTGCACATAATTTTCTTCTCAAGCTTTTAACAGAAGACTTGCACTCCAGTGGTTTTATTTAAGTAAATGTTAGATTAGCGTGTGTGGGTAGATGATAGTGTTTTCATGTCCCTTGTTAACTTAAGGAAAAGTGTCTATACTTAGCTAGGTGTAAACATGGATTTAAATGGAATAAATTTGTATGTGTATCACACACAAAGTGTATCAGCTTTTGTTAATATTTAATGTTATCAATGAGTTACTTTTAAAATAGAATGTCTTTGTGGCCTTCATTTTGTCTGTCTTGTCAAATCTTCCCCAAATCATGTTACTATGAAAAACAGTTTGTAACTTGGCAGGTCATGTGTTGCTAGAACACCAAGTATTACCATATCTTCATAATTTCCTTCTAGGGTTACCGGTACTGGGCTGGGATTGGAGTCCTTCAAAGTTGTGAATCTGCTCTCACTCACTACCGACTTGTAGCTAATCATGGTAAAGCTCTTTTTTACTTGAATTCTGTTCTTGAAAGCTTTAGAAATACATGAACTTATGTTAAATTTATGTGTCTGCTGCTAAATCATATTTTAATTTTAATGCCTTTAATTCTGAAAGACTGCCCGAGTAATTCATTCTCTCTATGAACAGCATTTTGAAGCTCTGTAGAGATCTGCTATATGTAATTTGTATTGATCAAAACTGCCTGAAACTCTCCCTCCTCTGTTCTACAGTTGCTAGTGACATTTCTTTGACTGGTGGCACTGTGGTTCAGAGAATTCGCTTACCAGATGAAGTAGAAAATCCAGGAATGGCAAGTGGAATGCTGGAAGAAGATTTGATCCAGTATTACCAGTTTTTAGCAGAGAAAGGAGATGTACAAGCACAGGTAAAATCAGGTTGACCTCAGGGGGTGGGGAAGTAAGTATTCAAGAGTTGAACAGCTTTATAAAATATCTAAGATCTTAGAGCATTAGTTTCTCTTCCTCTTAAATCAAATTGATTGCTAGATCTAGCCAAATATTTCTTACTTCCCTTTTAGGAGACGGGACTTGCATTAAATAGGTTCCAAGTAGAACCTAGAGAGAAAATAAAGTTTTTTGTGGTAAACAAGTGTGAGAAGTTTCCAGCTTTCACATTTTGGGAAAGCGCGCCTTGGCATTTATTAGAAACAAGCCAGACTAGTTTAAGGATAACTTTAGATGTTGTGATAGAAGCCTTGATCAAAAGAACTGACCTTCCCAGGGAACTTCAGTTAGTCATTGCTTGTGTTTTACATGGCTTCCGTGTGCTGAAAGTGAGTCACTACTTTCTGGGTGAATTTCTGCTTTGTTTCAAACTGATAGGGAAAATAGGACTACTCTGTAAGCCTTGGGATAAACTTGTGCCTTCAATCTGTGTGGCATCTTTGGCTCTAATATCAACTTAATTTTTAGGTTGGCCTTGGACAGTTGCACTTACATGGAGGACGAGGAGTGGAACAAAATCACCAGGTACCCTTTTTGTGTATTATCAACTCATGTTCCACTTGCAGGGAATGGGGGAGAAGCATTTGAAGGACCATACACTAGTGAAGGCCACAATGAAGCAGACTTTTATTTACGAAGGGCTGTGATATTTGGTATGACTTCAACTTCTTTCCTGAATAAAACTTAAATTTCTGTGTACTTTTCTGATTAGTACAATGAACAGATTTTGTTATGCAATTAGTTTAAGACAAATTGTCTTAAAGAAATGCTTTATGTCAAAAGAAAAACAAATACTCATCAAGTGGTATTTGAAAATGGCTTTGTGTTGCATGTGTAGTAAGATCTACCTGATGTACTGTGTATGAATTAAAAACAATACTCTGATTTGCAAGAATATTATGCTTCCGTAGCCAAAACTCTGACTTTCAGCACTATTGGTATTAAGTGGCCATACAAAATAAAATTTCTGCTTATGTAAGACAACCTAACTACTGTTAAAGTGTTTACAGTAATTAAATTTTCAACTGAAATTTAAGATTTAAAAGAAAAAAAAAGAAAAGCAGAGGACGTAGGTCCTGAGATTATTTCACTCAACTACCAACCAGAAATGATTTATTGGCCATCACCTTAAACTATGTTAAATGACTGCTGTATAAGGGTTCAGAGATGCTGAGTTGTCAGGCTGATTGGGGTTCCAGCTCTATGTAAAGTCCAAATAGAAACCTCAGATGCCTATCTTAAAAATGAAGAACAAGTGCTTTTTTCCTCTGCCTTTTGGAATGCTGTTGAGTTTGCTGCTAACTATTGAGATTATATTTGGGGAACACTGTAACATACATTAATTTAGATGGAATTGATAACTCCTGTCTATTCCAAGTAGAATGTGATAGTTTAGCAAGCTCTCTATTCATGTCTGTTCTATGTAAGATATGGTACTCAGATCATATGTTAAGTTTGCCAACATACTTGTTTTCTTCCTTACAGCGAGCATTTGAGTACTTCAATCAAGCAGCTAATGCTGGAAACTCCCATGCCATGGCCTTTCTAGGAAAGGTAAGTCAAGAGCACTCAAAAATAAGGAAACTGGCTGTATTGCAGGTGAAGATAATACGTAATTTTTTATTTTCTGATCTCAACATATCCTGTGCTTGAATGGAGGAAGCACTTGGTTTTGCTAGTATTTTATACTGTATTGCTAGATATGAGCGTGATAGCCTGTCATATTACTATTTGCTGCTTTCCTTTAGGAAGGTTAATTTTCAAACAGTGCCTGACTAGATTTAAAGAAATGAAATGGTTAAATGCCTTAATGCCTTGTTTCTATGAGAGTTCAAAATTTGAATTTAGCCAGCACACATTTCTGTGTAATGTATGGGGAAAAACTAGATTTCTTGGAATTTTCCCTAGTGAAAAAAGTGTAGGAAGAAACAGAAAACCCAAATTCCTACCGTAGAGGGATGAGGCATCTGAGCCAGAGTTGCCAGTAGTTCTACATCTACATTTATCGTGTTAGTGTTTTACTACTGAAAGGTATTTAGACTGCTTGCCCGAGCACTGGATTGGAGGCTACCTTGCAGCTTGTGGGAAATCAAATTCTTACTAAATTTGAGTGCCCTCTGAGTTTAGGCTGTAGTAAGGAGCAGCTCCCAGTGCTCTATTATGCTGTTTATGCACTAGGGGCAGTGTACTTGATGTGCTTAGAGCATGAGAAAAGCAAGCTGTGCTCATCAAGGCACTAACTTTGCCATGAAAAAATGCAGGTTCCTGCCTTCTCTGGTGTTTGCACATTTTGTATCTAGATCTTTGTATCTAGATCTTTGTATCTAATCTGTATTTTGGATGCTGAATGATGTTAGGAACAGGGCTCAGCATCTGATTATAACTTTGTTTCCAAAAAGTATTTTAGCTGCTAATATAGCCTGATGTGTAACTATAAGTGATATCATGGGACTGTCTACCTGGTTGTATACTGCATATGGGTACAAGGTGAACAAATGTGAAGGATGTTACCACCAACATTTTTAATTTATGGGGAGATAATTCTCCATTGCAAAGTAAACCCTCTGAATCTGAAGTTTACAGCACAGATGTGTTTTCTGCTTCTGGATAAGCTCTGTGATGGTTATTCTATACTAAAATAAGAATAGGGCTAATAGATTTTCTCATGTGAGGTTAGTGCTTCATGCCCTATACCCTAAACTGACTTAGTTCTTAATAATACCTCCTTTTTTCAGATGTACTCGGAAGGAAGTGATATTGTGCCTCAGAGCAATGAAACAGCTCTTCAGTATTTCAAGAAAGCTGCTGATATGGTATGATTATCCATAAGCTAGAAATACTTACAGCATATGCACCACCACCCTGTTTGTCTAGGATCGCAGAAACTGCCTCCAGTTGTGGTCATAGTGCTTCATGAAACTGCATAGCATAAGGAGTCTAACTCACGAATGCTGCCATAAGGATGAAATACTGTCCACTTAAATTTGCTCTGCAATTTGGTTGGTCTTCATTACTCCTAAATTGCATTGCCATGGTAATGTCAGATGCCCTGATACTGTGTTAGTTTGGTTTTGCATTGCAGTCGAAGTAGGAAATGTTTTTGTTCCCTTACCCCTGACTGAAGTATTTATTCTTTGGATGTTACTTCTTTTTTCCACGTTTTCCCGGTGGTAGCTTTTGCAGAGCTAAAGCATAAGTAGTCCTTGAGGATAGATGGTGAGCATGCAAAACAGTTAATGAAGTTTTGAAGGGAGTCTGGAAGAAGATACTGTCTCCATGTTTTCTGCCTTCCACAGTTAGATTCCTGCTCTACACGTTTGTCTTGTGCTGGATTCATATTTCAGCAGCAGTTTTTGGAGTGCCTCATTGCCTCCCTTGCTATTGATGGGATATCGCAGTATTTACAGCTTCAGGAGCACTAATGCAGCCTGCAGGACAGACCCCTCTGCCCCGAATTTAAGACAATTTCTCAGAGCTGCCTTAGTTGTTCTGGGAGCCTCTGTAACATCCAGAACATACCAAACTTGGAAAGGCTGAATGTGAAAGTATTAATGCCTGTGCCTTTCCAAATTTTACATCCTATGCAACATTTTGAAAATGCACTGTAATTATAACCACTGTTGTATACTTCCCATTGAAATCAGCTGTGTAGTTAGTAAAAAAGAATTACTAGCTGTTCTTTTCTGTGTGAATGATTATTACTTAATAAGAGCAATGATAAAAAAAACAATTCTGTCTTAACTCTTTTAATGATGTTAAAGAGGTGCTAAGTTGGAAACACATAGCTACTAGTTTGTCTTTTTTCCAGAAATATTCTCCTGTGTTTTCAGGGTAATCCAGTTGGACAGAGTGGCCTAGGAATGGCTTACCTGTACGGCAGAGGTGTCCCAGTGGTAAGCTTTTGGCAGTCCACTTTCTAATAGTAGGTGGTTGTGCAATTTGTTGTCAACAAATGCCATCTTGGGAAGAAATTACTGTAGACCTGTTCAGAAGACTTCTGTTGTATTTAAAAGTATGAACGCATGCTTAGTTCCTTCAACAATTAGGAAAAGGTGTCTTAATCTGTTTAAAGTAGAGCAGAGTGATTTCTTGGCAATAGGTTTAAACTTAGCTTTGATTTACTTGTTAAATAAAACAAATATAAACTGTTCCAATTTTGTCTTTTCTGGTACAAACAAGGAAACTGGAGGAGTGCTTGGAACCTAGTACATTTGCCCTGTTTTCACCCACATAAAGAGTTTCTTTATCAAATGCTTTGTATTTAGCTGTGCAAACAGTTATTCAAAAAGTTGAATTAACTGAAAGTTGGGGAAATAAGTTAGAGCTTTGTTCTTAAAATGGAACAGAGCAGTCATGTGGCTATGCCTATCAAGTTGTAGCAGTGCTGTACGTGGATGCCAGTTTTCAGCTGGGCCACAGCAATAGTAGCATTTGCTGTTTCTGAACTAGGCCTTAGTACATTTTCACAATAGACCATCTTGCAGTAACTTCTGTAACAGAGAGGGTCTGCTCAAGCATGTGGACGTGTTTGTCCTTGGATTTGTGGTGGATTGCATGGCTCTAATGACCACACCCAATATTCCTACAGAACTATGAGCTTGCACTCAAGTATTTCCAGAAGGCTGCAGAGCAGGGATGGGTCGATGGACAACTTCAACTAGGTTCCATGTATTACAGTAAGTGGCATCAAAATGATCTCTTGCCAGGACCCAGCATCTGTCCTTTCACCGACTGGTCACTAGGTGGCATTAGAAGAATGGAAATATTTCTACTTAACTGTGTGTAAGGTGGTGTGAGGTTTTTATTTTTTTTTTCTTAACACTTGCATAATGTTACCTTCCATAGACAATTTTTAAAGAATAAGCGCATACTGTTTTTCATGTAGTTCCCCTTTTTAGGAGGAATGAATGGTATTGACTTATTTTTTCTTTTAGATGGTATTGGAGTCAAGAGGGACTATAAACAAGCTCTGAAATATTTCAATTTGGCCTCCCAGGGTGGCCACATCCTGGCTTTTTATAATCTGGCTCAGATGCATGCTACTGGCACTGGAGTGATGCGGTCCTGCCATACTGCTGTTGAGGTAGGGGTGTCTCTTTACAAAGGTCAGGTAAATTATAACTTCCAAAGGCTACATAACATATCAGCATATTTTTTTTAACAAAAAATCTCTAGCTTTCCCTTTGAAATATTGAATACCCTGAAAAGCTATTAAAGGCGAACCTTCTACAAAATCTAGATTTCTGAACTGCACAACAATTTTTCCTGTTTTTTCCCTCTGCAGCTGTTTAAGAACGTATGCGAACGAGGCCGTTGGTCTGAAAGACTCATGACTGCCTACAACAGCTATAAAGATGGTGATTCCAATTCTGCTGTGGTTCAATATCTTCTTTTGGCTGAACAAGGCTATGAAGTTGCCCAAAGCAATGCTGCTTTCATACTTGATCAGAGTAAGGACTCTTATCAAAATATTTAAATAGCTTAGTATCAGTATTTAAATAGTTTTTGTAAGCTAGCATTTCTAAATGAGACTTTTGTCCCTCTTCTGCTCTTTACACTGGAAATGAGTCAGTTTTCCTTGTGCCTCTAAGGATAAAGTTCTGGCTAAAAATATAGCATATATTTAAATTCTTCTACAATTTAAAAAAAGTGGAGAATAATGAAAATGATTTACATGTCTGCACAGTGCTGAAGCTTCCCAGGCTTTCTGAAGAGTTTTCATATATTTTTAAATCACTAATGTAGGGAATAATATTAGTTATCACGTTATTTGCTACGCGCACATGCTTCATTCTGCTTTGTTCTGTATTTTGTCACGGCTTTTCTGTGTTTTTTTCACTTGTTCTACATTTGAAACAGATAAAGCACCAGGCAGTTGGTTCTGTTAGTTTCAGCACAAGAGTGATAAGCTTTTCTAGGCCTAAGCAGCTAGTTTTCAGATGCCTAAAAATTTGGGGTCACAGCAAAATGGCGGAAGTATAAATAACTTCTTTTCAGAAACTACAAAAGACTGTTTTTATATTTGCTGTTCATATCCTCGTGTGGGCCAGAGATACAGACAAGACACATAAATGGAGGTTTTAGCTGCAAGCAGAATCTTTTTTCTGATGTAGCACTGATTTAAGTTATGAATATAAACAGTTACTTTTGATGTGCCTTCTGGTGACTTGTGTGTGTACATACTGTGTTCATTTCTAACTGCATTATTTTCTTCTCCAGAAGAAGCTAGCATAGTGGGAGAAAACGAAACCTATCCTCGAGCCCTGCTTCACTGGAACAGAGCAGCTTCGCAAGGTAGGGCCCCTGCCTGAGACTTGCTAGCTAGGTTGATGTGTGCCCAGTAATGGGTACCATCCTTTTATTGTTAATGATCTTGTACATTTGTTTTCTCATCTTGGAATAAGATTTACTCTCCCAAAAGAGTATATTGTCTTGTATCCAGCTGGAGGTAGTCTGGCTGAGCAGAGCCTGCTCTTAAGGCTTACATGGCATGCGAGCAATTTCCTCAATGCAAGCTAGTGAAATATTTAAGTGACCAGTCCCACATCTGCCTGTCTGTGTCTTGTTCATAGTCCCCTTTGTTGCAGATGGTAACTCCCAGTAATTCCACAAATACAAACTCTGTTATCTTCAAGCTTTCATAAACAAAAGACTATATTATACTTCACATTAACAATTAAGTTTTTTTTAGTGGAGGCATTTATGTTTGATTTGAAGTTTATGAAACAGAGGGCAGAAACTTATGTGTTTTTTCAGCATTAGTTATATTCTGCATAGGTTAGTTGCCAATCTTCATTCCACTAGTAATTGTAATGTCACTGCAGTATACTTGCAATTCTGAGACACGTAAGAATAAAAGGAAATTCAAATGTGTAGATATGGTGTGTGTATATATTGTTTCTCTCCCTATTCCGTAGGGAATTACAGAATACTATTGAAGTAACAAATCGTATTATGAGGAATTTGTATTGAGACTGACTTTCTAAGAATAGATCACTCCGGAAAAATGGCTATAAATGCCCTTTTGAATGTTGGTTCTCATGGTGAATCTTGTTGTGAAAGTTAAATCCCTCAAGTGTTACTAAGTAACCTAATACTAGCATATTCCTACAAAATTAAAGACTCTATCTCTGGATTTTGCAGAGTATTTTTTGTTTCTCTGTATTTTTTTTTACTCTTCCTTGATTTATAGGATATACAGTTGCAAGAATTAAACTTGGAGATTATCATTTTTATGGTTTTGGCACCGATGTGGATTATGAAACAGCATTTATTCATTATCGACTAGCATCAGAGCAGCAGCACAGTGCCCAGGCAATGTTTAATCTGGGTTACATGCACGAGAAGGGACTGGGCATCAAGCAGGTAAGTAGGCTGTGGGCTGCTGGTGTGATTCAGTGAAATAAAAGGGCATTTATTAATGCTAGACAAAAGCCATAACCAGGGACGATCTTGGGTACTATATAAATACGTAACAGAAAATAGCATTTCTGTGTGTGTTCCCGAGGAGCAAATGGATAAGTATATCTGCTTCATACTTCTGTATGTGAAGAAATGAAGCATAGATCAGAGAAGAAAGTCTAGAATTATGAAGACTGGCAAAAAAATGCAGGTTTAAAATATCCTTGAATGGTGTTTTACAGGCTCTGAGGTGTAACAGACAATTCCAGAGTCAGAGTTTTAAGTTGTTCTTATTCTCAAACTTAATTTGTTTCCTACATGATGATGTTTTGAAAAATGTCTTTGCTCTGTGCATCTTTAAGTAGATACACTGATGGCAGTGATTGGTAATGTTGTGGTTTTTTGTTTGTTTTTGTTTTTTCGTTTGTTTGTTTTTTCCAAACTGGGCTGCTGTTTCATTTACAAACTATATTCCTTAAAACAAGACTGTATACCTGGTTATCTTGGGGAACTTGTTTCTTGGACAGCAATGAGCAATAAGATTTGTAGGCTGCTATAAACACTGTGTATCATGCTCTTAAAGGTATCAAAATAGTATTAACCACTCAAATCTTTCTATGTCTTTCTAGGTCTGTGAAAGGGGCATCATGTATAGTTGTACATTATCTAGCAAACTGGGGGTTTACACTATTGAAAGTGAAAAAGGGAAAAGTCTTAATAAATTTTTTTTGTTAATTCAACCAATAAGTCTTATTTCTATATGATGGTATAAAATAGGAAAAAAATGTAGCTTTTACTGTGACCTTTACTGTTTTTTTTAAAATGGAGTGTTGTCATCTTAATTCTAGGATATTCACCTTGCAAAACGATTCTATGACATGGCTGCTGAAGCAAGCCCGGATGCTCAGGTTCCTGTCTTCCTAGCACTTTGCAAGCTTGGAGTGATTTACTCCTTGCAGTACGTACGAGAAATCAATGTAAGTAATGCAGAATTAAAAAGAAAGGCAGCAAAGAATGTGGTCACAACTCTAAGTCATTTAAAAATAGCCATCATCTTTGATAAGATAGAAAATTACAGAAACTGTGATTCTTCTTATTTTTGCAATTGTACGGAACTGCAATGTGCCCAAACAAAGCTTCTGTACTACTTTACCCTTGAAGAGAATTTCCCTAGTCTTTTTGATCATTCTTATTAATTAGCACCTGTTAAGGTGTTAATTAAGGTATAAAAGTTAAACAGGTTATTCAAATGACATGGTGGTTGCTTAAGGAAAAGATGCTGTTTTAGCCCTCATGTTACAGACACTATAAAAATCTCATTTGAGTCCAGTTTAATTTCCGTGAAGTGTTTGCATGTGTTAGAATAGCTGCTGTTCAGATTTTGTGCTGAAGGATGGCACTGGTGCTTGTCATATACTTGTGACACTGAATTGTTAGGTGACTTCTATCCAGGTACTGTCTGAAAGGATCGATATTCTGATCTCTTATTGCCCTGGGGATTACTTGATTATTTCAAAGGGTAGGGAAGTTATTCCTACTTTGAGCAAACCAGACTTCGGCAACTCAGCCAAGATTGACCACACTCAATAGCCTACGACTCATTTTTTTTCTGGACAATCAAAATAGTCTAAATCAATTGGGCACATAGATTCTGTTAGTGTCCATGGATATTAGGCTGGACATGGATATGCCCTGTTTCAAGTTGGCAACTGCAAATAGATTGAGAATGTCTCTACAAAGGAAAATCAGCATGTATCAGCTGGCACTGGCTAATGCCGAAGCAAATTAGTCCAATCTAGAAGCAGTTCAGTCAAAACTACCAGTAAGTCATTTTGGCTGATAACTTGCCTGTGCCTTAGCTACATGATTCTCAGCACTGCATTACATGAACATCCTGGTATTTAATGTCCTGTTGTTCACTGGCATCTGCTGATGGCTTCTACTTTGACTGGACTGAGTTTGCTGCCCCTATGCATTTCGCATTTGCTCCTCTTTCTTCAAGACAACTAGTATTGTTACATATCCTGCTTATATTTATCTGTCCTTTATTGCTGTGTCTGAAAGTCACAAAGCTCCACAGCAAGGAACTCTTTAGAATTACTAATGTTCTATAATGTGGCTCAAATGCACCTTTAATTCCTGGAAATTCAGGATGTCACTGAGGTGACTAATGCTTTTCAGAGCAGAAAAGAGCTAAGAGTCTTAAATTGCATGTTTGTACATAAAAAAAACTAAGTCAAATTTAAAAATAATTATCATTGTTACTCTTTAACATGAACATGTGGATTTCTTGTTTCTTAGATCAGGGAAGTCTTCTCGCATATTGACATGGACCAGCTGCTGGGGCCTGAGTGGGATCTTTACCTTATGACCATCATCGCTCTGCTCCTGGGGACAGTGATCGCTTACAGGCAGCGGCAGCACCAGGCGCTGCCCAGACCGGCCGGGCTGCGGCCAGCGGTGCCTCAACAAGAACCACCACCAGAGCATCAACCACCACAATAGCAACACAAACCTCCGTGGAGGAACTGGGGTTTTCCAACAGGAACGATTTTTGTGGTGATTTAGGACTTTGGAGTAATGGTCCCTCCCCCAAAAAAGAGGCGCAACGAAGTAAAAAAAAAAAAAAAAAAAAAAAGTCTGAAAGCTGCTTAGAATGATGCCTTTTTTCAGGGATAAGAAACTTCTTTTGAAACTGATTCGAATGTTATTTCAGTGCCAATGGAATAACACTATGGCTTTTTTCATGGAAGCACAAGTGTGCTACTACAAAAATGTTGCCTGCTGTTATCTAGTTACTCTTCATTCAAACTTTTTCATCTCCTAGAGAGCAGATGAGTGTTGGAAGGTTTTGCCTACCTGACAGAAGCTGCCCTATTTAAAAATATATATATGACCAATTTAAGTCCCAGAGGCCGAACATATGCAAAGTCAAATGCATAAGTCCTACAGTCCTACATATATCTTAATAGACTTTCATCTTTTATGCCATCTTGGGTGGTTTAACGTGGTTTATTTATAAAAATCCAAAACTAAGCCAGCAAACAAGTCACTCTTTGTGCTTTTCTTGCAAGCTATTTTCCTCCATTAACCTCAGCATAGTCAGCAGTCAGTATGTAGCCTAGGAGTTGGGTTGGGACAGATTGGGTTTGTAGGACTAGTCAGTTGAAGCTGTACACACAGTGCCCAGACTTCTCACCTTTCTAAAATTTTTGGAGCTTGTGTGTAACTTGCCATCCTTGCTGAAATAAGGACAAGCTGGTAGTATTCCTAAACAGCTTGCACTTAGAGAAGCTTGGTCTAGATCACAGAAGTCATCAGTATTAGTGTGGACATGGAAGAAAGAACAGAGGCAGAAGCTTTCCCGGTGAGTCAGCTTTTTTGTTTCTCTATGTGGAAGTCTTGAGTTGAATTCCTGCAAGTGGCCTGCTCAGCAAGAAGGTGTCTGTGCAGCAGAAATGGCTATGGCTCTTCATGCATCTCTTTCATGCCCAAGTAGCAAAGTCTGCAAAGCAGCAAGATCTTAGGGCAGTAGTGCTAAGGTGCAGCTGAGGGGTCTAAAAAAACACTAGATGACAGCAGTGCTGTGGCTGTGGCCTGCCTGTCTTGTCCTTGGCATATATTCAAGGAACAGAATGACATTCCTAAATAGCTGGGCCAGCTGAGGATCCCCTATAAGAAAAAAAACACTTAAGAGACAAGAGACTTTTTTTAATGGCTTCTGGATGTATCACCAGGTCAGTGCAGAGGCCTTTAAAGAGGAGTAAAGAAAAGACCTGTGGATTGATGGATTTTTAGGCTGCAGGATGAGTCTTGACTTAGTAACTGTTTTTCATTGAACTATAATTTGAAGGGAAGAGGGAAATAGCTCTTTGGGACAAGAAATACAGATATTTCTGTTCCTTTCTGTTCAGTAAGTTAATATTTGTTTCTGTACTAGCATTAAACTCTGAATATGCTGTTTTAGAGCGTAATGGAATACGAATAGGGAGGTCTTACCTGCTTTCTGACAAAATTTGTTGCATGTAAAGGATTACAGGCTTCCTTTCATGCACAAGCTTTTTTTCTCCAGTGGATTGGCAGCAACATATCAATATGCTGTAGAACTGAGATGTCTAAATGACTTTATCCTTAATGCATTTATAAAGAGACCATTGCACAATATATCTGTAGTTTGGGAACAGGTATAAGAAATCGCTGTCTCGGAAACAGAAATGTCATCAATGACTAGTATTAAAATATAGGTAGAGCTTCCGAGTGCTTAAAAGTGCTTATGCTGGTTACGTGCAGACAAATCTTTCATTTTAGCGTGGGGGATGCAGTGTGGTAGCGGAATGTTGTGTTTCAGTCCCAATCATCATTAGCAAATGAACAGTATTGAGTTTAAATATAGTGTCTAAAATGTACAGCAGTCTCCAGCTGCATTTCTAAGATATCTGTGAATTCTGAACACTTCCTCTGAAGTATTTTTACCTCTGTCACTTAATAGCTCTTTTTAGTTCAGCATGAATAAATTAATTGTATGGAAGCTGTTTTTCCAGTTAACTACCTTTGGTCTCTTAGGATGTTTAACAATTTTGTTACAACTTTCTTAATCGTAAAGTTTTTTCTTGTGTTTAATCTATGATAACTAAATTATAAAAATTCTATCATACTTGCATGAAAATCTCTCATCATTGCTGCTATGTGAGAGTCTTAGAGCTGACTTTTCACTGAACTGTTGCATTTACACCCAAGAAATCAGCAAAGCCAATTGAAGATCAGCAAGTTGTTCTGCTTGAAAGAACTGCTTTTTGAAGAAGCAATAAGGAAGTCCTCCTGCTCCTCTTTCCCTTCTCACTGAGTTGCTACCCCCTAACTTTTTCAGATGACATTCATCTGAAGTATGGTAGTGGTAGAAAGGTACTTACCATGAGTAATAGCAAGTTCACTCAGGGATTAAAGTGCTTACATTTTTTAAATCTGTCTAGAACATCACTTAAGTTTTTCTGACAATCCCCTGCTAGTCTACTTGAAACTTGCATTTGGAGAGAAGCGCGTGTAACTCTTACTAGTGATATTTCTTGTGTTGTGCACTCAGTCTATCCGACAGCTTTTTTCCCATGGGAGATGGGTTTTACTGGAGTGAAGTACCCTTCCCTTCTTGTAGCACACATACTGTCTTACACTTTATATGCAGGAGAAGCTTAGAGCAGAAACTAAAGGATACCTTCCTAGGAATGTGCAATGTGCGTTTGAATGAAGAGTTGTCATCTTTGGTAGGGAAATAACCCTGGGTTTGATCTTCCCAACCACATCCTCTTCTCTCCCTGCATGGAGAATGGAACAAGAGAGCAGGAACTGTTGTCAGTAGCAGCTCTGCACGTAGAAAAACAGTGGAAAGATGATTTGAGGGGAAAACGTTCAGCATCTCAAATTACTAATCAAACACATGAACTGTGATAGCAGTTTGAAAAAATAACATTGAACTGCTGTGGAAATACGATTCTAGTTCTTCCCTCTTGTGTGGTTTGACTCAGAACTTAATCTGTTAGTACTTCTCCTCACTTTATATTGTCCATCATAGGACAATGCAATGGAAGATACAGTCTTTGATTATAAATATCCCAATGACTCTTGAGAATTTTACTTGATTTTTTAGTTATCTTGAAGATATCAGCTGTTTTTGATTAAATTGGCAAAAAAAAACCTATAAAACATGTTTGAGGAAGAATATTAAAACTTGGCTGTGAAAGGACTTTTAAAACTATGCATTACCTAGTTTCCACCTATTATATGCTAGACTTGGCCTATAAAAGGATTATTACAGGAGATTACACTCCCCTTTGCAAGTTGCTTCCTTTTTAGCTAGGCAACAAACAAATTCTATTTTTGTTTCAGATAATATTGAACTAAGAAGATTTAGTTTGATTTGAGAACTACTGCAAATGCATATGGCAAACAGGGATTATTGGGGGAGCCCTTTGTTTTTATCAGCTGCAGTTCTTAAAAGGGTGTTGTAGGAGTTTTGTAAATTTATTTTGTATTTAAAAATCAGTATAAAGGCTGGTCAAATGTAATATAATTGTGTAAACAAATTCTGTTAATAGAAAGATGTACAGATTCATTTTGTACTGTATCTTTAATCTTGTGAAATAAAAACACCACCTGCGTGGTTACCCTCAGTGTTCACAGTGGCTATAACACAAGGATGTCCATTGCTAAACATGTATGCTGATATACCACGACCATGTGCATCTCCTTCTATGAGGACACTCGCATTTCTTTCACTCCTGTTCAATCTTTAATTTAGGAGGAGCATCAGAAATATTTCTGGATTATTTTCTGCACTGCTGGAGACTTACCATGGGCTTTTTGAGCATATACACTGTCCTGTTTATAGCAGGTGTGAAACTGCTGTGTGATACGAGAAGTGGGCGCTAATTTTAGGATTAGTGTTGCATCTTTAAGACAGCGGCATAGATACTCCACAGAGTAGGAGTAGATGCTGGGGACAAGATGTGCTGTGAGCTGAGCAAAGTGACTGGCCCTTTGCTGCCTTTCAGCCTCTCAGGCCCTGCTGCCCCTGCCAGGCCCTGTGGTGGGGCAGTGCCTTCCCTCACAAACACCATCGTCGTTTGCTCTCCAGGGGTGTCTGCGCATGGGGAAGGAAAACGGAGTGAGCAGTGAGGCAAAGGCTGTATGAGCCATCGATAGGGGAACTGAGGCTTTTGCTGTCTGATGCATTTGAGGTGTTGGAGATAAGCTGGTTGGAAACAGCTTTGGCGGATAGGGGAACCGAGGCTTTTGCTGATGCATTTGAGGTGTTGCAGATAAGCTGGTTGGAAACAGCTTTGGCAGTTGTGCTTGTTACCTAGTTAGGAAACGGGACTACTGCTAGTGGCACCAGCTTCTGCCTCGTGTAGCTCAGGTTCAGACCATTCCTTCCCATCCCAGCAAGGCAGAGGTTTGCAGAGTGAGTGCCTGTGTGCTCAGCCGAGGTGGGCTCAGAGGGGTAGCTGACTTATTTTAATTTCCCAGCTCTGGAACAGGTTTGTGGAGAGCTGGAGAATGGATTTGCTGGCTTTTCTGAAATGCTATTTTAAACTTCTAGGTTGGTAAGCTTGTAGCAAACAGGGGAGTGTGTTCTGTGGTGGGCAAAGGGGCCGGGAGCGTGACAGAGCATGGAAATAGCTACTGCATCTTGTTCGTTGGAAGCAAGTGCATCTGCAGTCTCCTGGCTCTCAGCTTGATGGTTCTTGTTTGTTTTTCAGCTGCTATGTTCTTTTTAGTCTAAACCAGAACACTTCACTCACAATTTAAAAAAAATGTAGTCTAAAAATGATATTTTGTATCTTCTGTTCTTAGGGTTACTTGATAAGTGTCAGAATGTTCCTATTCTTTAAATGATCAGCTTAAAGGCACTTTTGGATCATGATGGTAGTGCCTGGTTGCATAAAGAATTCTGAAGAAAAAAGGTTTGCCAGCTGCAAGAGTCAGAACAGTGTAAATGACTCCTTCCTAAAGCAAAGGTATGGCAAGCTGCAATCTTCCCGTTAACGAAGGCTTCAACACCTAGCCATAACTTGCATCTACAGAGGAGGAAGGCAAGTAGAGACAGAGCTCCGTCGTGATTGTACAGCGTGCCGAGGTAAATGTGATTTGGCTTCTGTGGCACTGATTTCCATAGTAAATCTCAGAAGGACTATTTTTGTATTGAAAGGTATCAAGAGGCGCTCTCATTTTTTCTGGTAAGCTTTTCCGAGTGCAGGCAGTCCTAGTCAAGCTAAACATCCTTCCAGAGGTGGGTTATTCCTTCATTTCTGGAGCTCAGCTTTTGGGCTTGCCACGTGACTCTGGTTGCAATTCCAGGTTTGGGGAAATAACTTGGAAAACAAATGTTGCAAGATGCTTGCTATTTCTCCAGTTTTCTTCAGCGGCACTTTCCTTATGTGCTTCTCTCCAGAGTTGTTTCTTTTGCACTTTTCTTTCCCACTTCTCTATATTCTAATCAAAGCCAAAAAAAGTCCTATTTAAATTAGATGTTCCCGTTTCAATTCATGCTTATTTATAATTGTGGGGTCTATTTCTATACAATACTCAATTTTATTACTTCTAATTGCTTTAGCAGAAAAAAAAAAACTTGGAATCTTGGAGTTTATCTTCAAAGATGGACTCAGAATATCTGGTCTCAGAGCACAGATCTGAAAAAAATATTTGGCCTGGGAAAATTATGGAAGCTCTTCGAAATCATTGTTCCAATTCAGTGTTCAGAGTCTGTCTGGACAGATTTATAATCCAGTCAAAACTTTTTGCTTAAATCTATTAAGCATGAAACTAATCTCCCATCCCTAAAAAAGACTTTTTTTTCCTGTTCACTGCTCATCCCAGGGAATGTTCTTTAATCAACATCTGACTCTTCCTGCTTTTCTCTCTGATCTTGCATGATCCAGTAATTTTTTTCTCCTTGAGTTTTCATAGAAAAATCTTAATTCAATTCTGTCATTATTGCTCTCTTCTTGATTATGTGGCAGTTTTATTTGTTGCTAGCCATCTATGCTAGAAATTCAAACATTCAGATGCCTTTTCCTAACAATATGAAGGTTGAACTGCAACAATTTCAGTTGCTAGTTCTCCTCATGGGTCAAGTGCCTGGTCTGTCTGATTTTGTTCAAGTATTTTTCATTTATTTTCTTCTTTTTAGTGTTAAAAATGCACCCAGTAGGATGAGGGGAAGAGAGGAAAGGAAGAAGAAATGGAATAATCTGCCAATATATTGTGTCCTCTAGTTGTGTATTTTCTCACATAAGAAAATCTTTTCATATTACTATTCTTAAAGTAACTTCAAAAACAGCACTTTAGTGTAAAATTTTTACAAAAACATTCACTCATGTTTAAAATTGAATAGCTTTCAAATTGATGTTTCTCTTAAAGTTAATCTAAATGAAATATTTCTAAGCCTTCATCTTTGACCTATTAAGTTACCTTGTATACTGAGTTCTCCCACTGTCTGCTTCCTCTTTTCTAATAAATATTCCCCCTCATGTTCACTGTCCTATTCTTGCTATCAGCTGGAACTTGTTTTTTACATTGTTACGTGTGCATCGCATGGAAAGCACTACATTAAGTATGCTGGGTAGTATGTATTAGCATTGCATTTACTGTGCAAGGCAAATGGCTTATTTTGTAATAAGCTTCTGCTGATTTTGTTAAAGTCAGAACCTCAAGAATTTGGTCCATGCATAAACTTGCTAGCAAAGAAGAAAACCTTAAAATAGTCAAACTGCCTCCTATAGGCCATGTTATCCATGCTAGTCTGTTTTGCTACATTTTATTGGAATATTACATACATACAACATGTCAACTAGTTGACCCATAGCTGCCTGGACAGTGGCTAATGTTGCAAATTTAGATCCACGTATTCTGAGTAGGAATAGTTTCTCACAAAAATAAGTGAACATGTTTTACATAAATTGGTTAATTATTTTTTAATCCTTTTTTTTTTTTTTTTTTTTTTTTAGCTAATGAGACCATCTGGTGAAGCATTCATGAAGCTGTCCAAATAACTTCAAACACATTTTATGAAAGTGTTTGGTTTCACCCATTCTTACTCTGATGCGTTTTAGGCTCTGGATTTTGTCATTTAGTAGCAATGATTTTAGTGTTTTAATGGCATATTAAGTGCTTTTTAATGTGATATTCCTATGTTTCCCTATTAACAACTATTTTGAAGACTAACCTTGCTTGCATTGCTAGAATAAAAAACAGATGTGATCAAAAAATCAAATACATTTCATCACTAACTTTAAGACTAAGAGAGACTTTATAGCTGATGTTACAGCTACCAAAGAAACATGTGGCGTGCTCCAGGCCGCTGCTTGCAACACTGGCTTAATAAAAAAAGAATACTTCTTGGAGAATCATCCAGCTTTAAAAAAGGCCTGAAAATCTCCTCTCCATGGATTTTTCCAATGTTTAGTTACTTTTGTTACTGATGCTGTGGTTCACTCTCCCTAAATGCTGTTGATGGAGCAGATTTTGTTTTGTTCAGGCTGTTTAGCTTAATCTCTGATTCTAACTGGTTAGACTGGGCAGTCCAGAAGGAATAGCCACACACAAGAGGTGTCTGTGTATTTTATAGTGTCTAAAGGTTCATCTGTAAGGGGACTGGTGAAGCTTTTCAGATCTCTTGCAAATAATTTTGAGTCCGACTTGATTGTTTTGAACTCTATTTAGAGAAATATTGCAGAGAAGGGAGGTGACGAGAGTGAGGGAGTCCAACCCAGTGAGATAAACATGGTGATCTCACTGCATGCAGCTGTGTTGGCTTTTTCTGCTGCTTTGTTAAACAAATAGTGTTGGTGAGTTTCTTGCGAGGAATCTTTTCTTTTACCATGTAGAAGGCAAAGGATGCATGTAGGTAATGTGGGGTTTTTTTTGTTATTGATTTATTTATTTATTTTCTGAGGGTATTCTGATGGACAGAGCACGGCTGTCCTGGGTTTTGAGAAAAGAGATTGCAAGCAACCCTTTGGCTGAAAACTGAAGCACTCTATGATAAATACTAAAAATTGTGGGGGGGAAAGGCATTGTTTTGCAAAGTAGAAATAAATCTGTTCTTGCAGCATTTCAAATACAGTGTTTCAATAGTCCTTTGGGAGCTCTCTGATACTGTGAAAGGTGCTAGAACAAAAATGAAATATGTCATTTTAAAACATTCAGTGTAAAGACTGTATTTACACAGCCTTCTAAGGATTTTCTTGCAGTTACAGGAAGGAGGTTTTCAAACACTATAAGTAAGTCTTTTTGGTAAGTTTTGAATTCTCCCTGTGCTGCTGTTGTGCCTCTAAGATTTTGGTACTTCCCAATTCCTATGCTACCTATAGCATTGATGACATGAGTATTTTATAAATATGCTTGAATGATGGGCAGAACACTCTGCTGCTCCTGGCTGCCCTTGTGGACCTGGCAAAACAAAGGTGCCTAGATGCCTTTCTTTGTGGAAAACATCCCATCTGTGTGGGCAAATGAATATTATGGCCTAAAGAGCACCCTGGGTATAGTGTCCCTGCACTACTGGCTTTGAGCATACCTTGCCGTGTGGGATTCTGAGGACCTGGGACGTGACGAACACGGACCACGCTCTCCTCTCCCTTCACGCTTGCCTGTCTCAGCTGCAGCCGAGAGCGTTCGTGTGCCTCGATACGCGCACAAGGAAGCCAATCTTTTGGCATGGCACCTTTGCAGGCATTTATTTTCTCTACACGGAGTCAGTATCAACTTATAGATAGAGGAACATGCATGGGCAAATACTGGTAAGACTCTCCTCAATACTGCATCAACAAGTATGACATGAACAGAGGTTACCTAATCGTGAAACCAGTTCCATGTATAATTTCTGGGGATGCTTCAGTGCACTTGTGATTTGAACTTCTATGGGGGTAACTCCAAGGGTTAAATCCCTCTCCAGAGATTGAACTCATTTTGTTCAATACTATGAAGAATATTTCACTCTCTTGGCTAATATAATTCAGCTAAGCCTGCAGGGAAGATTGCGAATCATTCATATGCTTGATTGGAATAAAAGAGTTAAGAGTTTCCTAAAACGGAATGAATTATTGATATCATTTTAAAATTAAATATTAATATTAAAAATAAGAAAAGAATAATAGGCTGCCAAGTTAAAAGAATGAGAAGTCAGATGATGTATATATTCAAAACTAATTAGAAAGGGATCCTTCTTGCATTAAGCAGTTGTTTGTTATGTGTGTTCGTAATTATGCTCTTAGATGCGTTTCATGACGCCTACATTTTGAATGCAGATCAGAATGCAAATCAAATAAAATATGGTTAATATGCAATACTATGTCATTCTAGAAAACAAAAACGCTTATCTCTATTATTCAAACCTTAACACTTTAGAGTGCTTTAGATTATTTTCTTATTTAGGAAAAAATGTGTTCTAACTTATGTTAGCAGGTTTTGAAGTGGAAATTTAATATATGGTTACTTAAAGTAACTTGGTTTCTGATTCTCTAATTCTGAGAAGACAGAGGAAAGTGTAAGAACTGTTTTATTTTATTTTTTTAAGACAATTTCTGCTACCTGTTTGTGCTTCCGTTCTATATCTTATTAGTGAAATCGTTTGGGAAACAAAAAGTTAAAAGCAGTTGAATCATTTCACAGATTCAAGAAGAATAATGGTATTAAACAGATTTGAGTGTGGCAGTGGTAGAAATTATAAGTAATTTTGATTAAACAAATAGTTCAAGAGAGTCAAATGTTGAAAAGTGTTCACACTGCTGTGTATTAAGCGGGTGTTGAATGCAGCAACTTTGGTTTACTCAATACCAGAAAAAGTAATTGCTGTTACACACAGCTTAAGCCTCTCCTTCAATCTGCAGAAAAGAGGAAAAAGTACTAAATATGCAATATTACATGCAAGTCTTTCCCTTTAATGATTTTGTTTTAATGAAGAAACATAATTCTCCTCATCCTCTAAACCATCCAAAGGCTATCAATAAACACA
>NW_010586143.1:47260-82306 GCF_000705375.1 Tinamus guttatus
CGCGAGGCAGCCCGGCGTGGGCGCTGCCGCCCGCGGAGCGCCGCGCGTCCGGCGGGCTCGCTAGTTCCAGCAGGTGAATTTCCAGGTAAGGGCTGCTTGCAAAATGCTCACGGTCGTTACTTTGGCACGTGGCTCTTTGCGTCTCCTTTTTTTCCCTCTCTCTGCCTAAATAACTAATCTAACTTTGTGTTATACCTGCAAATGAGCAGTGGAATTTGTGTGGATATTTTTCAGATTCTGTTATGCACTGGCAAATGAAATGTGTTGTTTATTCACAAATAAGTTTGAGGATCTGCTTCCCCCATCTACAGTGAGGTGTACTGCTTGGGATTATGGGGTGCATGCAATTTCCCTAAATATCCAGAGTTTCTAAATGCCTAGGTTTGCAAAGGTTCCTCTTCAAGGAATTTTTATAGGTTTAGCTGTTTATAATGTAAGGTGGTAATTGCTACAATTTGCTTTATTCAGTATTTGCTTTAATCTATGATATCATGCTTTGGCCAGATTGTATTTTGGGGTTCTGCATAATATTAATTCTTAGTGTTAGTAATTAATTTTTATTTCATGATATTCTTACGGAGATCTCGAGCAGAAAGCAAGTAGCAATAGTAGTAAGATTCTGCGGTTTCTCAGGAGCGTCTAACATACGATATTGCCTAGATACAGGAATGCACCTGGCAGCTTTAGTGATCGATGCTTTTTTTATGGATGAGCCTTCTATATTATTCTTAAATAATTTATCAAAACCATCAAGAGCATGACAATGAAACTTTGCAAGAGCAGAAATGGTCAGGTTTTTTCTCTTGTATGGTGCTCTGCCCCTCAGTCCTGGCTACTGGGCTCTCCTGCGATTCAGGCATTTAGTTCTCATTAGGGTTGTGCCGGTTCACCTTGCTCTTTAATGCAGGTCTTTTCTTTACTCCTTTATTCCTTGGCTCCCTCAGTGGCAGAATTAATATTAAGCCCTAGAGTGATTTGGATAGAAACCCAGGTGAAGAACAGCAAATACGTCCCTATGTGGCCGGTTCCGGATCGGGACCGCTGTCTGCACCGTCTCCCTGCGCACTAGCAGCTGGTGCGGGTTTGTGCTTGAGAACCCAGGCTGTGCGGGGGCTGAAACCATACTGTGAGGGGGCTGAGTTCCCCGTGTTTAGAGCCCTTCCTTTTCAGCTGCATCAAGTCTGGCATCAGTAAATGAAGATGAGAAGCAGCTTCTATGCAATGTGTGTACTAGGGGTCGCTCACAAAGATGTTCTGCTGGGCCAGGCTTCAGTTGCCCCTGTTGTGCAAGTCTTCAGCCAGAAGGCACGTGCCAAGGTGGGACTAGCTACAAGCTTTTAGATTCCCCTGCTTTGACACTGCTCCTGCTGGGCTAAAAACCTCCTCTAGAAAGTGGTACCAAATACTGCACCGAGGCTTCATACAAAGCAGCCATCCTAATAAACTAACAGAATAACTTATATCGGTGAACAGTTCTCTGCTTATAGTCAGGATGAAAGTAAAAGTCTAGGCTAAGTTGGAAGCTTTTTCAGCAATGTTAACTTTCTCTTTGAAAGCAGGAAAACTGAAAAACATCAGGCAATAAATTACAGAGCTGTGAGGATACACGTGGTGGGATTTTGTGGTATAATCACAGTTATTTAAAGTTGCTGATACGGAATCTAATCATTTTAGCTTGTTCTGTGGTCAGCTCAGACAGGAGAGCCTTCAGAAGGCAAGTCTCACCTGTCAGGGGTGCAGAAGAGCTGAATTCTCTTCTGGAGCTGTCCTTCCTCTTCAGCTAACTGTAGCTAGAGCCTTAAAGGCTAATTGAGAATACCTGGCTTCAAATTGGCTTAAATGAGCAAGCCTGAGTCCCACGGAATCCATCCCACCAAATTGAGACGCAAAGAATCTCTCATCAGCCAAATTCAACAGAGCCATTTGCATGGATCTGTGTAGCTGTTCACTGTGGAAGTGATTCCAGGACCAGTTCAGAGATGATCTGAAATAAAACCTTCTAAAAGGAGTAAAATAATAGTTTTTAAGCTATAAACTTAATGCCAAGTGATCTGCTCCTATTGGTAAGGCTTGCACTGTTCCCAAGTGTGCATTTAGCACACATCCTCTTGATCTATTTGTTTCAAATTTTTCAAATATAGTACCATATACATATTTGCAGAAAAGTATGAAGAATATATGAATACCATTGCATACTGTTCAAAAAGAAGTTACAGTAAGTGAAGACATTAATGTAGCTTTTGAGTAGCTATAGACTACTCAATATATTGAAGTATATAGATTTCTTAAATATCAGTTTTGTAGAGATATAGCTGAAGAAAGGGAGCAATAAAAGAAAAGTCTTCCCTGTTACCCCTTTCAAAACTACTTTCAGTAGGTACTTTTTGCATGGTAAATATTTCCTAAAATATTGAATATTGCAAATATTTTTTCTACAATAATTTGTTCAGATTCATCAGTCTGCTGCAAAGACTTTTCTAGAAATATATTTTTGGAAATTTACATTTCTATTTACTGGAAGAGGTTATGCTGTATGAACATCTTGATTTGTTGAGCGGTTACTTGAAATCAGCACTTGGTGTTTTCATCTTATACTACTCAGAGGCATTCGTGTGCAACATGAAATAAGCCTTTGAATGCTGAGAAGCCAGTGCTGGTTTCTCTTGTTCATTCTTTGCAGAATTGTGTATTTGGGACAGACAAGAAAGATGGGGTGCACAGATTGTGATCTTACTTATATTATTCATTGTGTAAAGTCAGGAGTATTGTGAGTATTAAATATGGCTCGTGAGCTTTGTAGCAGGCGTTTTCTCTCTGAGAAGACAGAACTCAGTGAAGTTCTTCGGAAAGAGTTCTGAAAAAAACAAGGAGCAGGAGGAGGAAGCTAAAATGCAACATCAAAAATACCCTGGAAAGAATGGAGGATGTTACTTGGTAGCAATGATAATAAATGCCTGCATAGAAACCCTGAAGGATGAGGAGGACATAGCTCAGGGTTTGGGGAATTCGCTGGATTGCCTGGAAGAAGAGAAGGTTAGCTGGGCTAGGCAGGATGTAAGCTAACAACGTTCAATGAAAGGGGAAACTGAGGCAGACAACATTATTTTTGGCTGAGGTTCAACTGCCATAACTTCAGTGCAACATGTGAGCCTCAGTTATTTGCCATAGGCTTTCCGGAGGGTGATTCACCTCCTGTTAAAATAGCTTGGATGAAGGGTGCTCTGGGGGTGTCGTCTTCTTTCTATTGACTGTAAACAGAGTATCAGGTGACTAGCTTAGATATCTGACTCCGGGAGTCTAAAGTTAGATGATTCATCTCCCTTTATTCAGGTAATTGCACCAGCGTCTCTGTGTAATTCCCGAGGCTCAAAGCCAGGCTGGAACCGGAGGTGCTGCAGTAGTGCAGAGCACCCTGGTGTCCCGGAGCTGCGGGGTTCAGAGCAGGGCTCCGGCGGCCCTGGGAGCCGCAGAGGGGCTCTGTGGCTGAGCTCTGCTTCTCGCCTCCCTGCCTGCTTCTGGGCCAAGCTCTAATTGGCATTGATAGAAGTCAGTGAGTATTTATGGCAACTGAGTTTGTCTGCGGGCTCTTGGGTTTGCCTGCTGTGAGCTGAGATGAAAGAACTATCTTTAATTTACTTCTGAAAAAGGGGGTGGGTATATTATGTAACAATTTTGTTCTCCCGCTATCTAATCCAGGGGCCTCCTGTGAACAGAAAGTGCCATTTTGCAGAACTGCATGGTGATTTTGTGGTTGTGTGGGAGATCGGGGCTCATGGAAAAAGCACTGCTAAGCATTTTTGAAGAGAATAAGTATTACTAGCCACATTTCTGAAACTTGAGCTAGTCAAGCTCCATAGCAAAAGAGCATTTTACTTTGCAATAAAATAGTTTCAACAGAACAGCTGTAGGGAAGATTTTGGTCTACGAAGTTTAATGATTAGTTGCTGTTTAATGAGTAGCTGCTCCTGAGGACTGAAACTGGCCACCCGTAATTTGTCCCTACTCTGATTCTTGACTAATGTTTCCAGTTTACTGAAGTTGAACTACTTGGCTGAAAACTATATCCCCTCGTATCTCATTCATAACGGAAACATCAGGTGTACGTTCCTACATCTCATTCCAAGTTATGAAGTACCTGAATTCAGCATGAGCAGTAGGTGCTCAGAGGGCAACTGAGTGGCCAGGCTTTTTAAGTGTTCGGTGCCAGGAACTCAAGTGTCACTAAAGGAGCAAAGCAGAATCTGGAGAGATGCAAGCTTTTTCTCTGCATCTTAATAACTCATCGCTGTGACCTCTGCAATTTAATTGTCCGAATCTCTCTGAACTGGTTGTGTTGGTTTACCACAGTACATGTGTGCTGAGAACTTGGCACCAATATATCTATATTGACTCTTTTCCAGAAGAGATTGCACATGTTCCCTGTATTCAATCCAAGTGATTGCTATGAAAATGCTTCGAGCTCAAATGGATTGAGGGTGGCCACAGACTTTTAGGAATTGCAGCTTCAGGCAGCCAGATAAAGCTCTTCTGTGATGATAAAACAGGCTCTAAGGTTCAAGTTTTAATCTCTGCTCGTAAGGAACTTTGTCAGCCTTGAAACAAAACTTAAATTCTTGTAAATTGCTAATGGTCAGTAGCATAGCATTTGCTCTGAAGCGGTATTTCCACGTGTCGTCATGCTGTACAGGTCTGAAATGCCCCGGGCTGAGGAGCAGAGTAACCGTGGCAGCTTATAGCTACGCAAGCTCTGTGGTGGCACCAGGGTAACCTGATATTCATAGAGTAACACAATGGTTGGGGTTGGGAGAGACCTCTCGAGATCATCTAGTTCAACCCTCTGCTCTAGCAGGGTCACCTAGAGCACGTTGTCCAGGACCAGGTCCAGTGAGATTTTGAGCATCTCCAAGGATAGAGGCTCCACAACCTCTCTGGGCAACTCCTTCCAGTGCTCAGTCACCTGAGGCGTCTTTGGTTTTTTGTGTGTGTGTGTGTGTGTGTGTGTGTGTTCGAAAAACAAGTAAATAGTGTAAACTCCTGTACCAAGAAACAGAATTTATCTGCAAATCCTTAAAATTCTTGTTCTTCCATGTCCAGAACAGGTTCAATACGCAGCCATGCTGTCAGACACACAGCACTTTTGGTAAAATTACCTACCAGGAATTTCAAAAAGCAGAATATCCAGATTTTAAAGCATACTTTTATTGTCTGAGTCCCTAGCATCCCCTCTCGGTGTACACAATACATTATATTGAGTTCTCAGTGAGATAAATAAGGTCTACATTAAGTTCTTTGAAATTCTTGTCTAAAAATTTGGGAGGCAAAATATTCCATCAGCCAAATCCAGCTGATAGCTGAATATGTTCATGACTAATTGTCTTACCTCACAACATTCATCTTGGTGTCTTAGTTTCCTCATGTGTAATTTAATGTATAGATAAGTAGAACATTTTTTGTTAGGTATACAGAATGCTTGATGGCCTAGTGCATTTAAACCTTACATGATCGAATGTTAAATCAAATGTCTGCTGCTTGAAACAGGAGGCTATATATATTTTTTTCTTTGAAGGACTAAACTGAAGCAATTATCTGAATAGGAAAGCACAATGAAATGCCTCACTGTAGGTTTTTGGTCCCCCCCCCTCCCCCCCACCCCCCCCCCCCCCCAGAGAACTTGAGTTTGATATAGCCAGCTAGCTTATTCCATATCTGTATCCTTAAAATGTAAACTTGAAAAGATCAAATAACAGTCCTACTTATATATGTTCTCTCCCTGCACCTGTACATGGCTGTTTAATTTTAGATTTTATATATGACAGGACAGATTTTATATGGAAGGGCATATACCCAGAGAGCTTATATGCAGCTGGCTCAAGCCAGGATAAGAGGGGCCCCTTTCAGAGAAGCCTCCCTTAGGAACAGTACCCAGGTCAGCCTGCAGTGAAGCTTCTCGCCAAGGTCTCCACACAGCTCTCCGTGTTCCTGTAACACAGGGCTCCTGCTATTGCGTTGCTTGGCAGTCTGCAGTAGGACCCTAAGCATTCCGTGACTGACCAATGCCCATTGACCAATGTCTATTCCTCTTTTTTATTCTCAGTCGCTTTGTTTTACTGCCTGCTGGCTGATAGCTCTGTAGATGCGTGTTAGTGCAGGGCCGGATGGCTATAGCCTTTGGGGCATTCCAAGCACCCTGAAACCAGGGACTAGTGTCAAACTTTCTATGCTCTTTTTGGCAGTGATGTACATGAACTTCAACATGTAATACTGCATATTTGCCAATATCCTAAATTCTTCATAACTTGGCATTAGTATCAGATAAAAAGATGAGCACTTCATGGAAGCCTCACAGTCATGTTTGCATTAACTCCTTCTGCAGGATTTGATGCTCTTGAGTACAGCTGCCCTGAATTCCAATGGCTGATATTCAGGCCTGAAATTGCTCCTTTGGTTCCTTTCTCAGCAAAATCCCAAATGTAATAAAAGGCAAGTGATTTGCTGTCCCCAGCTGGGGTTTCCCTGGCCTGGCTCCACTGCTCTATTTGCATGATCTCATGTGGGTACAAGGCAATGTGTCTTGGATGCTTTTCCTGGAACACACCAAGGTACCTGCTGTCTCGCTGGGCAGCTGCCTCTATCGAGGGATGCCACAGCGCCATACAAGAGAGCAGCAGCAGGCGCTTGCTGAGAACAGCCACTGCAAAAGTGCTGCTAATTAGCAGAGTGTTTTGAATTTAATTTTCAGCAAAGGGGTCTTTTGCATCCGAGGTAATAAAGCTGTTGTGTTCTGTTCAAATTAACAGTGAATGCAGAACGGTGGGGCTGTCCTCTTTCTGTCCATCCTTTCTAGGTATGGTCTTGCTAATAGAAATATTCCATAACAGTGTTTTTTTTTTTCTCTCCCTAAAGCATATTTTATCCTTACTAAAACCACTGTGTTTTCTCATGCACTGTGTTCCAGATCAGTTTGGTATACCACACACTGTATTTCATGTTTTGATGATTGTAGAAAAATGCAATTAAAGCAATACGTTAGACAATACTGTGATGCAAACATTTATTTGTATTGTATATTAACTTGTTGAGAAATCTGTTTATGCCAGTTAATTTTTTTTTATATCAGTATATCAGATATTAGGTCCCTTTAAATACCAGCAATGCTCAAGTCTGTCTTTTTCCACAGTTGCTTTTCACTCCTGAAACAGGGGTTGTCATGCTATTAGCACACAGAATCACTGAGTTTAATGGCCCTATATTTAGAGCATCTAAAATAGTGACAGCAACAAGGTATTTGTAGATTGCCCTGAAGGATTGCAGTGCCCTGGCATCATGCAAAGTTGCATAATCTCAAGTGGCTTTCCAAACACGGGAAATGAGGAAAGACCAGTTGGATCCTCCAAGGAATTTTCCTGCCAGGGCAGGCTTATTTCCTTTGATACCTCTTTCAGTCTGTTCTGTTTTGTCTGGCTTCAAATAGTCAATCAGGACTTCCTCAAGCTGGGAGACAGCCACACGTTTTACAGTTCCATTTATACATAGCCCTCAAACAGTGTCTCCCTTCTAGCAGGAATCCCTTTTTGAAGTCTGTTCCTTTGAAAGCTGCTGATACAGCTTGGAAATTGCAACTTTAAAGTATGGTAAAGACTCAAACAGAACACAGCTTTCTTGCTCACTGTTCCTAATCTCCCTTTCTATTCAATTTTCTACTCAGAAAAACTTTCTTTCAGGCCTGTATCACCTCCTTAAAGCTGTTTTTCTGCTGATTTCGCACTTGGCTTCTGTGTTTTTTCCTTCCTCTGAATGTGTTTTCCCATTTTGCGCAGCACAGATGGGATGAACGTCCTTCCTCTAGGTAGGCGTACAGCCCCAAATGAAGCATCTCTGTCTACAGATTGTCTTGAATGTGGCTAATGTCTGCAGTGCTTTACTTTTTTCTCTTAACTATCTTAGTCCAAAATGAATTTAACTGGTATTGAATGATGCCACTAATTATACTCACTGTTTTCAGTGATATTTTTGAACTTGCTACCATGGATGATAGCATGAATTCAGCTGTAATTCAGAAGAAAAAAGCCCTGATTTCATCTGTGTGACTGAAACCAGCCTTGAGGTGTAGGAATAAATCCACTGTCTCCTTTCACTGATGGAGACGTTGCCAGTTGTATAGTGAGCACTGTCTACAGCTGTGACATGTTGCAAGACATCTGGGCAATGCTAGAATGGTAGTGTCTGGCAGAACAGGGCAGCGTTTCATGCAAACCAGGACGTGCCTTTACTAGAAGAATGCTTATCCTCCAGCACAATATTCCAATAAACTTTTACGATTGCTCATTTCCCTGCTTTTGCTGTCATTAATCCCAGCTGAGAAGATGAATGCGCAGGCAGAGCTTTGCGACCTGTGTTCACCTCCTGCCACGTTTATTTAGTGGTACGGGGCTGTGGTGCTGTAGTTGGTACCATGGTGATTAATTGTAGAAGACCATGCTTCCTACCTCAGTGACTGTAGCAGGAAAGGGGAGATGACAGAGGGCAAAAGAGATGCAGCTTCATAAGTTTCGCAACAGCAAGAAAAGTAAAATAAATTTGGCAGGATTTAGTGAATGGAGCACATCTGTCTGATAAAAGCTTCCAGGGCAGGTGTGCAAACCGAAGTGCTCCGTGGGAGCTTTCTTTTGAAAAGGTGTCCCTAACATGATCAAACTTTACCAGATTTGATAGAAAAAAATAGAAGAACCTTTTTTTTTCTTTCTTTCCTTTTTTTTTTTTTTTAACCCAGTTTCCTCCCCGTGTTATGGATTGGAGTGTCTTGTGGCTTTATGCTGTGCAGTAGGTGGCACTTGTAGCAAATTCACAGTCCTGAACCAAGATAACTTAAGTTTTCACAAGGTAAAGCAAGTATGGCAGAGAAAATTTATGACAGGTTTAGTAATGGGATGTCCAAGTTCAGGATCTGAGCAGAGATTTGGACTTCAGCCTCTTGGTAGCCTCAAGAAAACAAGGAAAAGTTGAAGGGGGCTGTTCTTGGGTCCTCTCGTAAGGTGATTTTACTACCTTGCCCCACTCTTATTTCATTTAGATTTTTTTTGTTGCCTTTCTTAGGATCTGCAGGATTTCAAAGAACAAGGAAAGCCTGATTTAGCTGTAAAGAACTTCTGATTTAGCCTAGAAATTGGGAAGTTAAAACCTTACATGTTTTGCCCGTTTTGTTTTGTTTTTTCCTTTCCACTTCTATTGATGCTACAGTGACTGGAAATTTTAGATTAGATACAGTTTTTAGAAATACAAATGACCTGCTGAGTAACTTGGTGTATTTCCTACTGTTTCTTCTGATTTTTTTTTCAGTCTAGTTTTAAAGTACAGTGAGTTTGTAAAGTAAGAGTAGTCTGTCTTTGACAAAGAGCAGTGTGTCTTTGCCTCAGACTCCAGCTTGAGTTGCAAGGCTGGCAGTTTGGGAAATTCTTATAGTTTTAATGCAGTTATGCTTTAAACTCATCATGGGCCCACAGTGAGCTGTATTTAAAGTACCCTGAAATGCAAAGCTGCTTCTACTTCCCTGATGTGACTGGGGATGCCAAGTATCTCTGCCAAACATTTTGTCTGGTATCCTCCCTAAATTTCTCCCTGTTAGATATTACCTGTACTTGCCCAAAATAATTTAATTCCTACTCTTTTTCTGTATTGCTGATCTTCTACAGTGCCTTTCTATATTACTCAAGTTCTTGGGGGTAGAGGAAGAGATGGTGCAATTTTCTTCCAGTATCAGCTTTTTCATCACTCTAAATAGTATCTTATCTGATAGCTTCTCGTTAACGAGGCCTTCTGAACTCGGGGAGTGTTTCTAAAGCGTGTCCTCAGCAGAAGAGAGAGCATTGCCTTCTGACCTCCCTAAACATCCCAGTGCTGTCTGCAAGAGAGGATATAGGTGTCCTGTCTCTTGTCTGGAAAACAGAGGAGCTCCTGTGACAGACAAATCATGATGTAAAGAAAACAGCAGCTGCTGACCTTTCGGATATTAGCCTTGACACAGATCTTTCTGGCGGAGACGCTTATCACTGTCTTATCCACACATCACCCATGGGCTCTTTTCTTACTGTCGCTAAACGTGCACTTCTCACATCTGTGAGGCAGGTTTTTGTGTTTGGCTGCTGGAGGTTTCGTGATCCCGAGAAAACACAGGCATCCCTAAACACATCAGCTCTAGTGTTAGCTGCTCCCGTCACTGATTGGCAGTGTAGGTTTAGATAGATGGTTTCCTATCTGTAGGAATAACTGGGCATGGCCATTAGCCACTGTGACTGGGTCCTGTCCTCAGGGACACCCCCAAGCACTTTTCTGTCATCCAATATGCCAGATGGCCCTACTCTGCCTGCTTCATCTCTGTCTAAAATTGCCATTACTATCCTCAATGCCAGGGGATAATAATATACTCTAGGGGTGTGTGTGCAGAGTGCTGCTGAGGCTGTCATTGCTGTTCACTTAGGAGCCAGCTGTAACAGGCAAATCTTCCAGAGAGGCCAGAGGATCCCTTGTGAGTGGATCAGTTTAGGTCCCTTGGAGCCCTGATTCTTCCCTGTGTATCAATAGCTTTCACAGAGATGAGTAGTACATGCACTAAACAGTGACTGATCCTACTAGGGCAATGCTGAAATCAAGGAACTTGAAATAATAACACATGTAAATCAGAGTGAACAAAAGTAAGTTCTAAAATCTGCTGTAAACAGAAATTTTCTCTGAGGGGCAGTTTATGAGCGGGGAGCCTGTACACATGGCGAAAATATGGTCTTCAATATCAAAAACACAATGTAAAATAATTGAATATGATTTCTTTCCTCATCTCTGTCTTTCATAAACTTAGAGATAATCTCATCTCAGGCATTTAGGTAGAGACTAGTGCAATGATTTTTCAGTAATAACGAAATTCAAATCCAGTTCCTTTATTTCATTGGGTTTCTTTCGAGTTATTTTAACATGGTGGTGTTTGTTTTTCCTGTTGTACCCTGAGATAGTTAGGATTTTCTTTTCATGCTTCAGAGCAGGTTTCCAAATTGGACTTTGTTTATTATTCAGGTCATAATGTGCTGATGGTCAGTGCTTGTTGTGGGCCAAGTTGAAAGAAAGAACCATGAGCTCTCACTCACTTGGAAATCTGCCCAAGGCAGCAATTATTCTGTAGTTTACGCTATTAGAATTGTTTTGTCTCTACAGGTTTGCAAAACAGACATGGTCAAGATAAAAATTACATGTTTTACCTTGACATCTTCCTAGTATTAGTCAAACTTGGGATTGTTACAGCAAAATCCATGATCGGAAGGATGGTGCTATTTGTTTGTATCTGTTAATAGAACAGGAGTAAAAAAAGGAGAGGAGAGAGAAAACTTTGTCACAAAAGCAATGACAGTGAACTGGCTGTGAGTTCATGTAGCTCTGAAATGAGAGGGTGCTTCCATTTCAACAGTGGGTGCTGGTTGCTTTGCTTAAAGATTGGAGTTTTTCCCCAGAGTCAAATGGATTCCCTAGAGATGTGCACTTCTCTACTAACTCAGCGAATTGCAGCATCATTTTGTTAACTGACAGCACAGTGACATTGGTATCCTGTTCACTAGGCCTCCTTGGCTGACAGCTGGGTTGGTTTGGTTTTCTGTGGAGGATCCAGAATGTGAAAAGTGGTAAAAGTAATTCAAGTTGAAGCTGTGTAGCTCTTTCTGCACAGTCTTCAAAGGAATTAACTATACATGATTCACTGTTCTGTAAAAGTATCTACATCAGGTTGTTGAGTTAGATTAGGCACTGCGAAAACCTGAGAGAAATTCTGTCCTTTTATTTATTTATTTATTTTTCATCCTAACAAGTGCATCCTCAGATTGCCTCTGCTTTGAAAGTCTTTGGCAGTGCGGTCTGCTCAGGCTGACTTTACTTTCTTTCAGGTTACTCTCTGAAAAGTCATGATAACCCTGGTAATAAACCATCACACTCTCCATCATATACCAAACTGGGAAGTCTGTAGAAAATTCTAGCAGTGGTAAGGTCATATACTTAAAAAATGCACTTAATGGTGCCCTTTGTGCTGCTCTCTGATGCTTTCCTGGGCTCATACTGCTCACTGCATATTAAGGCAGGTGGTCTCTGTATATGCTATACAAATGGGTACACCATGACCCAAGACTGCATCTAGCAAGCTGGATCTGGAAATCCACCTAGGAGTAGTCATTCCTCATATGGTGGCATCAGCATTCAAACTTGGGAGCAAATCAAATGAAACAGAACAAATAAAACTCTAATCAGGTATTCTAAACAACGACATTTGGTTGCTTAGTACTTGATTGATTTTAGAAAATGTGCTTATGTCAGAGTGAAAACAGAAATTAAAATAATGGTAAAAATCTCCCACCTAATAGCACATCTGGAACAGACTTTTTTTTTTAAGGCTTTTACCTTGGACATTAAAAGGAAAACAAAACAAAACCCCACTCTACTGGAGTCCTTGTGCGCCAAGCACTAGATAAACTGTTTTGTTTTTTCATTTCCTGTCCTTTCATGCTTCTGTGAGGACTTTTCCGGCAGAATGGGGAGAGGTCACCATTCAGATGTCTAGGAAAAAAAGACTGAAGTTACAGATATTTAAACAAGACAAAAACAAGCAGCTTAATTGGTCACATGGGGAAAGCAAACTATCAAGGCTGACCTCTTCCCCCCTCATATAGTGTCCCTGTGACTTTGAACATCTGATTGTTCCTTTTGTGCGCGCTCGTCCCTGTTGAGCTTTGTTAGTAGGGGTAGTTGCTATTGCTAGAGGCCGAAGGCTCCTGTGCGAGCGGGCAGAGGTCCCCGCGCACAGCGCGAGCCCCCCGTGTGCCCGGGCCTGCGGCCAGGCCTCCAGCCTCGACGAGGGAGCAGGGAAGGGGCCGGCGGCCTGCGGCAACGGAGCCGACACGGGATCAACCTTCTCCTGGCAAACTGCACCTAGCAGTCCGAGCTGTCCTGGCAAAATCATTTTCCCCTTTGCAGGAAATTGTATATTTTACATTACGTTCTGGTTGAAGAGGTCCAGCTGTCAGCTTGCAGGCAATTAACTTGGATCTGTGAATCCTCTCTGCCAGGTGTCACATCCAGGCTGAAGAGATGTTCAGCTCTTTCACACAGCTTTTGTTTGCTGACCTACCTTTAGCAGGCTAATAACTTTGTGGGCCCAAAGAGGATAATCGTTTTGGCGTTAGTTAATGGTCTTCTGTTTCTTGCAGAAAATAATTAAAGGATAAACACATTTAAATGTTGTTCTGCTCTGTGGGGCTTGATGTTACCTATTTAGGGTAAAGAGATACCTCAATAAAATATCTGTTCCTTTAAACCACCATGAAATTTTACCAGACAAACATTAAATTAGGTGAGATGTAGTAGGCCAAGAGATGCCACTTATACATCATTAAAATAGCCAAGTCTGAGCTTGTTAGTATTTTCAAGTACTTAGATACCATGGCAACAAGAGCTTCAGTATTGCAGATAATTAGGGAGAGAATTCACACACTTGCCTGGGAGGAGGCTGTCGTCTTGTGCGAGTTTCCAGCGAGCTGCAAACATGTCTTGAATGCTGGTCCAAGGACACATCCTCTCCCCAGGCCTGGCCTTCCAAGCTCTCGGCCAGCAATCAGACCCTTTTGCTAATTCCAGCAGATTATCAGGCCTATGTGAGGTTCATCCTCTCGGAGTACACCCTAATTAAACTTGCTACTTCTTTGAAAATGTTTGCTGTGTAACAGCAAAATCGCACTCAGTTACATGGAAGATATAAAGAAGGCACTGATTTTTAAAACTAAAATGTGAAATGCTATTCAAGCATCAAAGTGCAGCTAGCTGACAGGGCATCTTTTAATACTTGGACTGCAATCGGAGTCCTAGACAAGCCAAGGTATTGTTTTCTAGATTATGATCCTCTGAGTCCTAGACAAGCCTATCCTTCAGGTATTGTTTTCTAGATTATGATCCTCTACTTGGCATAAGGCTCTTTCCTGTGTTTACCTTCCTCACATGGTTACACTAATCTTGCTAATCAATTTAATCAGGTTATTAACTTGTAAATTTTCTGGTTATACTCTGATTTTTTTTTATTTTTTTATTTTCAATTTTTTGTTAGACAGGAATACCTTTGAAATGCACATCTTTGTTGGGGAGATTCAAAGCTTTCGGTAGTAAATTTGTACGATGAAAGTATTGGTTCTGCTAACCACGTTGCTTGTAATTTCAGATCTGGCTACATACGTTTTATTGATTTTGAGGAACAGAGATTATTGCTGGTTCTCAAGAGATATCAGACATTTTAAATAGCAAGAGGGATGAGGACACGATGACATTTTGGGAATTGGAATAAATTACATCATTATCAAAATTTGCTAGTTTTGGGAGAATCCCTTCAGAGTCTGTTTCCCAGAGTTATGTGAGATGTGGATCTTGGAGTTAGTAATGAAACATTGTTTTCTGTGATTGATGAAAGCATCTAAGGCTCTGTAAACATCCTAATCTTCAAAGAGTTGCTCTGATGTAGCCCTCTTCTGTACCAGGTAACCTTCCTGTCTCAAAGGTAGCAGCATTTTGGCAGTCCTGTGCCTGTTGTAATGAAAGTGTTTTAATAGTCCGTAGTCCTGGAATGGCAGCATTCGTTTTTTCAGTTTAATTTTCTGATTTTTTTTTTAATCTTAACAGCATTTGAACAATGAAGAAAGGATAGCACAAGGGAGGTGTTCCCCTCTCCTGTCTCGTCTTCACCAAAGCCTCTCCTGTGCTGACCGCTCCTTCTAAGCACTGAGGGAAGATGAGGAGCCTTTTGCGAATATGACGTCTCTGACTGGTGTCATTGCTTCCCACCAATCTGAGTGGGTGTCTTTCAATGATGACCTGCTCCTCCCTGTTAAACCACGAGGTAAGACACTCGTTTTTTTTTTTTGTTTGTTTGTTTGTTTGTTTGTTTTCTGAAGCTTTTAAAACTTATTTAATGTAAATTAGCCCAAATACTGTCATGTATTTAGCATCACAGACCCTGATTTATTAGAGGAAGCAATATGAATAGAGCTTGAATTATCTCCTGCTACTCCTATGTAATGGGAGAATTTGGGGAAAAATGTAAAACGCTATCCTTATGCGAAGTTTTTTTGTTGTTGTTTTTAAAGGTCCGTTATAGGCATAGGCTTTGACTCTGTACTTGCTTATAAAGGGTAATGTCTAAAGGACCATAGAGAAAGTCTCATTTATTAAGTGCGAACTAAGCCCACTGTAAAAATTAAAATCTACATGAGGTGATTGAAAACTTGGCACCAACATTAAACTGCAAATTTTAGAGACTTCAGTAAAAAACGAAGTTAAGTAATGGTAATTGCTACCCATCTCTCTATTCTGTCCTTATTTTTAGGTAGCACTGAGGAGCCTCTGGAAAAATGTTTTTCTTCCTCAGACACCTCCTCAGAAGAGTACCATAAAGTGGATGGAGAATTCCAGGATCTCTCCCACAATAATCTGAATGATGGAGTGGAAAAGCCCAAGACGGATTCTACTGTGCTTGGGAACCATGTGTCTCCCAGAGCGGATCTCTCATCGTCCATCAGTGCTTGGGTGCAGTTTGAAGATGCGCCATGGACCAGTGCTCCAGCAAGACAACCACGAGCAGGTGAGGTGCATGCATGAGAAGGTCCATTCTGATAATGTCACAGAATACAGTGAGGGCCTGGATTTTTTTTTCCTTGCTCTTTGTTTTTCAAAGGTCGAATTTGGCTAGTTTGTGTTGTATTTTAGCACAGTTAATCTTATGGAGTTTCAGAATCTTATGAGAGTTTCGGAACAGGTTCATAACTTATTTCTGAGTTGAACTAACACTAGTTGGTGGATTGAACAGCAGTAGAGACGCAGTGTCTTTTCTTTTCAGAAAGGCATGTCTCCTTCCTTTCCAGGAGCCTTGCTTTTATTATGCTTTATAACCCTTGCATAGGAGCCTGTTTCCCCTCTGTTAGAGCTAAGTAGAGCTAAGGAGACTTCTGAAATGAAGCGATGTGAATATCATTTTCCTTAAAAGACTTATTTGTGAGCTAACCTCATGCCTATTCTGGAGCCCATCTTCTAAATTGCTAGAAAAAGTGCAGCTGACAACCTGTAAAGGGCAGGTCACAGAGCACAGTGAATGGCAGGGCTTTGTCTGCCCGTCTGCCCTGGGGGGCTTTTGACAGCAAGAAGTAGGATAAACTTCAGCCTTGTTGTTTTCAATTAATTTGCAGGTCACATCTTTCCTCTGTGGGCAGCCACAAAGCCAGAGCTTTTCTATTACCGCCACCATCACTGACACGCTCTGTGGAGAGCCTATGGTGACAGCATCATTCATTTCCAGTAGCAAACAGCCCACAGAAGAACAATAGCAAGAAGACAGTTATGGGGGCAGGGTAAAAGTACTGAGTATCAGCAGACACACTGGAGTGAGAAGCAGAGAAAGGTATTTTCTGGGCAAGCAGCTGCAAGGAGCAATGTCCTGAGGACTCAGCGCCTCAGCCAGGTTCCTGTCAGGGCTCCAGCACTGTTGGGAAATCGTCTGCGTGTCCTTCCACGCTGAAGCAGCTGCAGAGCTGGCTAGACAGTTACCCAGAGTGATGGCCAGGCTGCTTGAAAACACATTTTGAAAATGGCTCACAGAATGGCATTTCCAGAATATCTTAAGGACAAATTGGAGAGGCCGCGAGAGAGAGAAACGTTGTCTTGTTCAGACCCATATCTTTTTGCACAGATTCACTGGAAGGAGTGTCTCTCTCCCCAAATGATTACAATCTAAAAAATAAGCACTTTAAAAAATGAATCCGATGCACCAATGCATTTTTTTTCCTTATAGGAAATACTTTTACAAGAAAAGCAAGTCTAATGCTGGGCCTTTGTTTCACTGAGGAAAGTGGAGACCTTATTGAAAAAGCAGAAATCAATGGGACTGGTAGCCAGAGATAGGACTCAGAGTGTAAACAAAGAATTCAGAAGGAGAGAATGAGGTTAAAGCATGAGGCGTAGAAATGGAAGATGATGCACATTTTGAGCTTCATAGAAATTACCTTTGTTCAGAAAACACTTGTAAACCCTTAATTCTACCAAATCCAGCCAGCATAAATGCTAGCAAAAATCTTTCCTTCCAAATACTTATCCTTTTCAGGATCATCAGCAGATAACTGACAGCTGCTAACTGATGAGGATTTCTCCCTGGGAATCAATAACTCTTAAGTAAGGCCTCAGATATATTTAGTCACAGAAATTATGCATTCTGATATCCTTTTGTTGATTCTCCTTTTGGTGGAGAAATAAGAAAATCGGTATTTTTTTCATAGTTCTTATCAGGCTCGCCTAAATTGATACTACAAAAATGAAAAAAAAAAAAATAGAATTGCCCAAACGTTCCTATCAGAAATGTTACACAAGCTCTAAAGAACTGCAACCAAGAGGTGACATAACATTTGCATTTGTTATACAATGGTCTTTCAGCGAGCGATCTCACATTCTACTGTTGTTAGCTGCGGTCTTGAATTCAATGAGGTATTCAGCAAAGCACCAAAATTAGAGCCAGGCAAGATCTATTACATCATCTGTTCCACCCCCCTCCTTCCCGAGAGCTTTGTCTCGTTTTAAATGGCTCAAGTAACTTGGACTCCTACCACGTCCCTTGGGAGGCTCTCCCACAGCAAGGCAGATCTCTGTTTAACTGCTCGGTGGGGTTCTGGCTGAAAACAGGAGGTAAGGCCACACAAAAATTCAGTAGATGAAAACTAGGCAAATGGTGGTGCTGTCCTAAAAGTGGAGCAATCTGAAGTGCTAGGTGACAAGAAAGGACGATGCTGATGCTAACAGGGGCTACTGTAATTCACTAGGGATCAAGGAAGAGGTCCCCAAAACAGCAAAAGAATGAATGCTTAAAGATAACTCTGCATATTAAAAAACACTCCAATGTACCATGAACAAATACACCAAGAAAACAAAGTAAAGTGCAAGTGGAGAGAAACGTATATTTCAGTTTGGGAAGCAAGTTGATTTGCAGCATGTACAGGGTTTATATATACCCTGTACAGTACAGGGTTTGCATTTTGGAGTAGATTTTGTCAGTGGTCTTTCAACACAGATTTCTGAGAATTCCTGCAACTGAAAGGCCTTGACTTTGCATGTAGAAACATTAGAGATTAAGTTCTAAAATCCTAAGGAAAAAAACTACTTCATTTAGGAATTCTGTTGCTTCAATTTTGAGAGACTGGAGAGTGGCAAGAAATATCTGAGGAGAGTTTGAAATGTGTAGATGTTTACTTCACCTTTTTTCCTTTTTTCATCTTTTTTTTCTTTTTCTCTTCTTTTTTTCTTTTTTCTTGCCTTTTTCTTTTTTTCTTGCCTTTTTTCTTTTTTTCCTGCCTTTTTTTCTTTTTTTCTTGCCTTTTTTTCTTTTTTCTTCTTTTTTTTTGAGATTGGTGGTAGTTATTCAACACAAGAGGAGTAAAAATAGTTTCACTAATTGTGAGTTTCAGTGTTGATGAACCTAGAATATTGACTTACTATAGGGGACCAGTACAAAGTACACTTAGGAAAATTTACTTGCCACTGGTTCCTATGAGGAGCTCAGTTTTTAAGCTTGTCTTCTATGTCCAGTTAAAGCATTTCAGCTGTCAAAATAATTTCAGGTGAAGGTTTAAGGCTGATTTTCAGATGCCTTATGTATGTTTAACAAAAGTGCTGAGGGAGGAACTGGGCAGATTACAATCACACACTTGTCATCATTTCTTTCTAGGCACTCTGTCTTAAGCATAATGCAGTGCAAAGTTACTGGGGAGATAGGTGGGTTTTTGGTCATATCACTCTAACTCAACAATTGTCAACCTAAGGAGAGAACTCACCTAACTTCCTCATCCTTAGGTATGATTCTACTTAAAAACAGGTCAGTACAGTGGTCACAGCTGTGCAAATATAAATAAATCAGTGTCTGCTTACCTGAGGGTAACAGCACGGCTAAATAAAATAAATTTACATTTCTGAACTGGCAAGGCAGGGAGCACTGTTTGTGTAGCCCCGCTATGCAAACAGCAAGCTAGGTATGTTGCCATAATTACATGAAGGCCGATCTCACTGTTTCGATTAAACTATGAGTAGATAGAGATAAATCCTCCTTAACACTAATCTGCTGTTGTCTTCCAAAGTATCAGTTGATCTAATAAGAATTGGTTAGGTTTTATGTGCTGAGTAAAGAACCTCGGTAGCACAGTTTATTCCATAAATGTAAGAGATGCACTGAGATCTCGGTGGATTTAGAAGCTAAACGCAGGTTGTAATCATTTGAAAAAGAGAGTTGTTACGCTGAGATCAAATTAGAATTGGTCTCTACCAACACAGCCTCCCTACATCATTTATTTAACTTCTTTACTAGAATCACTCATTGCTCCTGACATTCAAGCGATGATGTGGTCAAAGAGTCTACTATAGAAACTCAGCGGGGTGGGTGGGTAGGATTGTTTCATCGCTCTGGACGGTGGGACTGGGGCAGGAGTTGGGTTTTGGCACTTGACACTGACCAGTGAGTAGAACAAGTTTTTTGACCTAAAGCGAACAGAAATTTCATGCAACTTATTCATAGGGGTACTCTATCCTGCATCTGCACCAGTTCAGAAATAAAAGCCATTTTTAGTTCACATCAGTAGGTCACTTTCATCTTATACTATTACTGCTGGTAAGTTGTCTTAAAATGACTACTGCATTTGTGTGGGTGGTACAGATGGGGAATGCTTAATTAAATATAATAAAGCCACTTTATAAAAATTATGATGGTATAAGAATCCAACTGTGCTGCACAATACAGATATTCAGATCTCGTTAGTAGTGGCAGAAGCATGGAATTTTCCTGCTCTGAAAAGCCGCAGCTTCTAAAATACTTGAATAACAGGAAAACTTGGAGCTGTCAGCAGTGTGGGATCCAAGACAGACAGCTGGGTTGTTTTGATTCCACGCAGCGGAGGGTAGTTAAATTACTGTGGTTTTTTTCTAGAATAACTATGTTTGTGTGGATGTGGAATCTATGTTTACAGGGTCTCAGTGCTGTGACAGAGCATATCTGCCATTACCGTAAATAGTTGCGACCTGCCCCTGCACACGTAGCTGTGATCTTCCACCTCTGCCAGATGGCTCTGGTGAGTCCATCACTGATGCCTGTTTCTTTCCTGTGTCCCCATCAAAAGCACCCAGCTGGACTTCCCCCTCCTCTGACTCTTCTGAGAGACCAGCTCGTGCCTCAGAGAGCAGCTGGACAACCAACTCGGAGGACACCAGCAGCCCAAGCATTGCTCCTTCCTACGTAGACCTGCAGTCCATCAACACCGAGGACTTGACAAGTGGTGGAACATCTGCAGCAGATTCAGCTGGTAAGAGGGAAGGCTTCGAAATTCTCTCCGTCTTCCTTGAGTTATTCAGTTGTCGTTTGTCTGTCTGCCCGTTCTTATTGTAGATTTTCTTGCTTATCCTCTGTACCTCAGATTTGTGAAGCCACAAGCAGCACAGACAAGATGGCGTTGTCTGCCAGGGGTTTGGATGCCAGTGTGAGCATCAATTCTGTTATGATGAGCTGATGTCCATGAGGATAAAGGTTGAGTTTTCATCTCAGGAATGCTGTTTCACTGATGTAATATATTTGTCAATCAAAATTGTCATTCAAAATCTGAGTAGGTGGGCAAGGGAAATTAAGGATGCCCTGTGTATTTATATCTTTGCATCATTTGAGGAAATGAAAGGCAAATGTCATGCTGTAGATTAGTGGCATACTTGAGGGACCATTTGCTATAACTGGCTAAAAGAGACATTGATACTTTATTAGAAGTTTTGTGCAGAACCTTACTCTTCCTTCCCAATGAGTCACAAGGCAATATATTTCATAGCCATTAGTCAAAAAATCATTCCACTTACCTATAACTAATAAAAAGTAAAATATAAAAAAGCTTTAATTTCATCTGTATACACTGGCCTATTTACAAGCTCTTGTTAGCCAATATGTTGATGCTGAGTCAAGCTTGATTTTTAAAAAATGAACAAAAAAACAGATTCAATTTACTGCTAAAAGTCAACAAAATGAGAAGTTGAATTTTGATCTGTTTGGTGATAGTAGAGAATAATAAGACTAACTTAGGTTTAATATTGTTTCATGTGAGAAAAAACTATTGTCAAAAAGAGAGTGAAAAATGCTGGTCAGTAGCTAAACAGAGAGTTGAGCAATGAGAATCCACATCTGAATGTCCAGTGGTGTTTCACTGTAAAGCAGATAGGAAAGCTGATTCTCAACTAATTCTATAACTTACAAGGTTTAAGCGCAAAACAGTATCATAGGCTTCAAAAAACATGTTTGCCTAGGATACGACGTTGGAAGATATCTGAGATAAGTAGTGAAGACCAGAGCAGTCCCAGCCCAGTGTTTACCCCCACTGTTGCAGAAAGCCTCTCATGACCAAGTCGGGATGGGCTCGGGGGTTTCACCTGCAGGCACAGGAGCTCCCAGCAGAGAAGGTGAATCCTGCCAGAGTGCTCAGGCTGGCACTTTATTGCCCAGGCTAGTCAGAACTCTAGCTCCAAGAGCCCCCTTACATTATCCTCCTCTCTGTCATAGGAAGGTCTGCTTCAGGCTGCTACGTTTGGATCAAGGGATAGCAGAATGCCCATGTGACACGGGTATGTTTATATGGTTACAGCAGCAAGTACTTTACAGCCCCACACAGTTGTGGCCTCACGGTGCTTTTGAAGCTGTATTGGGTGCTAGTAAGGGGCCCATTGCCTCAGAGCTTCCTGCTCAACTTGTGCCAGTGAGCACGCAAAAAAAGCAGCAGCTTTTTGCATTCAAGCTGCACTCTGCAAGATAAATAATGCAGGATATCTCATTGTTACAACAGAAGTATTTATTTATTCTGGAGTAAATTCTGTTTTCATTATCAAAAAAGGCTGAATATCTACATGTTAGGGGAGCAAGGGAGAAACAAGATTCCAGATCTGGAAGTACTGAGTTCTGTCCTGAGGTCTCACACACATACTTAGAGCTAAATGCACATTAACACAGTGATCTCTTACAAGGTTTGACTTAGATTTCTGCATTTCAGTGTTCAACTTGAAAATAATTTATATTTATAGATAAAAATATAGAGATTATATAATATGCTAAATCAAATAATGATATATGTACATATACTGAAAAATAAACTGCCGTTTAGCCTTGCAGACATAATTTCTCTGATGTATTTTTGGTGCATAGTAGTCAGCTCTGTTGTTTCTGTTCTGATTCGTATCTTAGGAGAGCTGCTGCTGCACAATATCTGGTGTTGATAGTTCACTGACGAGTTGCACTGTTTGGCATTCTCCTAATGCTTTGGGACTATTGGGATTATGAGGGAATCACTGTGTTATTATTTTCTAAAAACATCTGCATGCTTGGACATAGAAGGTTGCATATGTGACCCCTAACTGCTCAAAACCCAGGAAGCAAGTAAATAACTTTCAGAATTAACTTTCAGAGATTTGTTATTTTTGAAATAGATTGCATGGTTTGAGGAGGTTCTGCTGCTTTGTTTTTAAAACTTGGAGTTGACAACACTGACAAACTCAGTTCCAGCTGTTCCTTGAAGGCAGTGGAGCAAGTACTAGCTTGAAACCTTTTCCCTCCTTCTATTCTGCAATAACTCTGTTGCAAATACTGTTTGAGTTAAGCCAGCTAGCTACAACATCCTGGTATGATGACTGCAAAAATAATGTTCTGTAGGTTTTAATCAAGAAACTTTAATCAAGAACAATTTATACAGCTATGCAATATGTTTGCACTGAATGTCAAAACCAGGCTACAGGCATTGTAACAAGCTCTGAAGGCTGTAGTAATTATTATTTTTAGTAGTAGTAGTAGAAAAAATATTAGTAAAACAGTAATTATCAGAGTATAGGGAAGAACAGTGTGTGCTGTTGGGCTGCCTCAGGCTGTACCCCAGTTACACCTGTGTGACTATTGGCCACCTTGTTCAGGTGTCTGACTCCCCGTCACAGGAAAAGTTCTGCATCTTCCAGCGGGAGGAACTGCGCACAGGAGGAGCTTATGCTGTGTTCAAGGGGGAGAGGATTTCCAAAATATGATGAGCAAAGAGTATCCAAAATGTGCTCTTACGCATCTCCAATCTGTACAGGTCAAAATCTGCTAGAGGCCATTCTCCCTGCCATCCGATGCCTGCCACAGACCAGCAATTTATGTGTTTTATACCCTTGAAGGATCCAGGGTATTTTTCTTTTCACAGTTCTGCTTCATATCACTTTATTTGCTTAAAAGGCTTTTACTTGAATAGTTTTAGTCCGATGTTTTTTTTCAAGACAAGACATTTCTAGCTTCTTGAAGAGTAATGCCCATGTGGAGTAGAACTGGCAAGCCTGGTCTAGATAGTTCGTAAGAGTTGGGAAGTTCTGATTCCAATCAGAACTATGGATCTGGAAATCAATTCTAACCTCCACCTTAGTACTCTTATGGGTGCTTTAATAAAAGCTAAAGTATTCCAATATCCTGCACAGCAATTTTGAATCCTTATCCCTTTTTGCCCTGCGGGAGACTGCAGCTCACAGACTGGCCGTGTGTGAGATAGGACTAGTGTTTGCCTTGCAGTCCGACGGCAGACTTGCTATCTGAAGCAGGACTATAGATATAAGTAGTGAATAAACAGGAGAAACTGTCTTTGCTGTCTTCATTCTTCCTTATGGCAGGAGGTAAAGACATAAGGGGATGTCAAGGGAATGTGGAAAATGTTAGAATGAGGAAAGAAAAGGCACAGCAAAAAGCAAAAGTTTATTTTGATTTCTTCAATAGAATTGCTGAAAAGGCTTGGTCTGTGGACGACTGATTCATAGACTTTAGAGTCAGAAGGGAGGACTTACGATATCATGATCGTCATCTAGGCTGGCCTCCTGCATATCTTGGGCTAAAGAACCTCACCCAGTCATTTCTGCACCAAACCTATAACTTCAGTTTGAGATACAGCATATCCCGAGTGAATATCTCCATAATATTTTTGATTCATGTCAACTGCAGCAAAAATTGCCCCTCATCAGTTGTCTCCAGCTCCTCAGTATGCTAGGATTAACTCAATGGTTTATTTTTAAATACTGTCCTCATGTTACTGGTAATAATTAAAGCAGAGTTGAGGTCTCAGTGATTCCAGTTCAGCCCTGCCAATTCTTGTGACCTCAGCTGGGGCTAGAGCTAATTTCCTAATGCCAAGAGGTTCAATATCCGCCTCATTTATACCCTAGAAAATAACTCTGAATATTTATCTTCTCAATGTCCCTGCCTCCCAAGGAAGAGCAGCTAAAGAAACTGCAGGAATATGATGAAAGGATGCTTGCCTTCTCCACAGAAATGATGAGGGATGTCAGGATACAGGAAACAAGGTTACCTCCTGGCTTTTATAAGAGGAGGAGAGGTAGAAGAAAGAGCTCGATTCTGCTCCTGTGAATTCCTATGAGGCTGGGTTTGATCCTGCTTATTCCTGTGAATTAGTCTAGCCTCCTTTGTTTCTCTACATCCCTGCAAGTGCCAGGTCTAGGACAGGGAAGAGGCAACGTGCAAAAAGATAAAGTGGAAAAGCTGGGTCTCCTTTTCACTGCTGTGTAGGAATGTTAAAATTTTCTTCATCTCTTCATTTAGATGCTTGGAGTCAAGAGTTTTTTCTCCATTGCTGCTCTGAAGTACAGACCACAGTAGATGCAGATCTGACTGCAGATTTGTAGCAGGATTATATATGTTACAAAGCAGCTAAGTGCTGAGTCTACGTGATGCTCTTCATGAATTTCACTTTTTCCACACCTCCCCACCGATGCTTTTATGTAGCTAGAGCAGCTGAAAGGCAAGTGAACAGAACTGCAGCCCCAGTGATGGGCCTGAACTGCAGATCCCCTTTACGTAGACCCTATCGCAGGGGAACAGCCCCGCACAGATGCTTTTGAACCAGAAGGCAAAAATGGTGCTATCGCAATACAGTAGTATTGCAGCACTATAGAGATGTACCATCCCACTCCTGTGTGGAGTTTCTTGTTGGAATAATTGGGGCTGCAAAGAGCTGGCAGTATCGAGTGGCAGGTAAAAAAGCTGGCAGAGGTGTACAGATAGAATGAGAAATTTCTATTTCTATATAATAAGAATGAGAAATTTTAACCAATAGTGTTGGAGAGCAGATGTGACATGAACCCTGTAAAATGAGTTTGTTCATTTGTTGTTAGAAGCAGTTTGGTTTTAATTATACTAACATTTGATAGCTATGGGACTGAAATCCTCTACTTAATCTCAGAACAGATATAAACTGGGATTTGTGTTTTGCCTGTCCTTGTTATGCCAGAATAACAGGAGATTTCAGGCTACTGTGTTCACTGTAAGCTTGCTAACTAAGAGTGAGAATTATTGTCCTGGATTTCTTGACAGGATGTCTGTCCACTGCAATGAGATACCTCAGTTTACTTGATATCAACTACTTAATAGTATTACATTAAATCTCTTGAAGATGGATTTGAACTAATCACTTAGGATACAATTAGGTTATGATTTTTAAAGTCTTAAGGCCATGTTTCCAAATGGGGAACACCTAAAGTGAAGGATTCCAGCTTGGAGTTTAGTACCTGAAACTGCTTCCAAAATGCTCGGGTCCTGGCCGTTGCTATGGCATGGCAAATTTTCTTAATCTGGGCTGTAGCTTTGTGTTTTCACATACATTACAGGCTTCTTAAGTAAATGTTGCACCATTTAAGTGCAAACTTAAGTCACCAGTTTATTGAAGCTGGTCTATCTCCACTTGCAAATATTTAAGAGGGCTTTAAGCATGACACGTATGATCATAGACATTAGATAGAACATTTTTCCCAGGATATCAGAGTAAATTTATTCATGACCATTTCTTATCCACTCGTTCCTGTGCCAGGATCGTCAAAACAGCTTTTTGCCCTGCCTTGTATAAACACTTCAATGTATTTATACAATGTAATTATGTTTCCCTCTCAGCTTTCATTTTACTAAACTGAACAAGACAGGCTCTTTCGTAGTCGCTTGTAAGGCAGGTTCTCCATTCTCCTCTTCAGCCTCGCAAGCCCTTCTTTGGTTTTGCTCCACTTTGAATTAATCTGTCTTGGATGAGGTGGCCAAAACTGTACTCAGACTGAGGTGTCACCACAGCTTCACACCAAGATACTATTATTTCCCCATCTTTGAGAATTTTCCTTGTAACATCCTAAGATGTTATTCCTTTTGTGCCAAAGTATCAGTACACATTCACTGCATTCAGCTTGAATTTCTCTATCCTAAATAATTTCTAATTTCCTTCATTGTAGCAAAGCATTCTTAAAAAGATCTTCTATCCAAATATCCTTAAAAGACTTTAAAAACATGATTGTAAACTGTGCAGTGTTTATTCACTTAATTCTATTTCTGTTACTACAGTCTTCAAGATCAACCACTTTCTGTGTGACATTCTGAGCTCCCCTTATATACTCAATGCCTCCTAATGGATTTCAATGGCATTCAGTAAATGCTATTAGTGTGTTCCTTTCTGTGCCATGCTCATTAATTAACATATTAGATAAAATTTGTCTTACAGTCTTTACGAAATTCTACTTGTAACTGATCCAACTTAATATTTCCCTTAAAGCAAAACTGCAGCCTTCCTTTTAGCCTGATCTTTTTTCTTTTTGCAATACTGGTATCAGCCTCCATGTTAAAACGGCTTCCCAAGTGATACCACACTTTCTAATGCGCTTTCTAATGCAGACAGACCTATCTTTTGCCAGAAAATCAAAGTCTGTTAGATCCAGCAGGAACACTAGCAATCATAGGTTGCATCCCATTTTTTCTATTTACTGCTTTTCACTTTTGCCTTCGTACAGGGCTTAGGAGTCTTGCATACTGTTGCAATCAGGCTGCCAGCCTTATTATTTTCTAAAGTACTTTTTACCCCTTTTAAATTTAGGTACTACATATTTATCTTTTTCTCTACTGTTTCCTTTAAAATCCATGTGACTGGAGTGTAATTGTGTGTGTCACTTTTTTCAGAATTAGAGCTGCAACTTATCAGACCTCCTGATCTGTGTACAGTAACCTCTAAAAAATGTTTTCTTACTTCAGTAATGCTAATATCCATTTCCACTCCCTGCCTTTGATCATCTATCCTGCCTCCTGTTGTCCTTATCACTACATTCTGTATCATCATTAAAGAGTAGTGGCAAAACATTCATTAGCTTTGGGGCAATGTCTAGGTGCATTTAATCTCTAATTATTATCACTTCCTTGTTCTTCATATAGACATTCATATGGCTTCCTTTGGATCAATGTGTAATATTGTCAGCAAGAATGATTTCTAAGAACGGCAATGCCCCTCAGAACTCAGCTTTCAAGGTAGTCTGGTCCAGAACTGGCTTTACTGAGCTTTTATCTTCAACAAGAGCTCTAGCTGTAGAGGAGAGTTAAATGGAGAGGCTGACGAAACAAGCCAGCTCTGTAACTCAATCAAAAAATTTTCTAGTTTCAGTGACTTAAATGACATTAGACCATAGAAGAATTTTATTCATAGGTATATATGGATGCGTGAAAGATATGTGAATTGGTTAAACTTGCTTTGAGAAGCAGAGTATTAGAAGAATTAGAAGAAACCCCCTCTGCTAGGTTTATATGCCGATTAGTACATGCTCGACTAAACAGATATGGGAGACAGAGAAATGTATTTCCACCATTTGTATTAATGCAGGTATATTTTGACCATCTGTATCAGTGCATTATCTCAACTGTGTTTCAGTGTTCTGTGAACTGTGGTTGGGATTCTTTCTACCTGCTTTTACTCTTAACTGATACACCCAAAGAGCTGCCTCTAGACGTAAATGTGGCTTCACAGAGTGGAGTTGGTGGTGGGTGTGAAACACAGAGAGGAGCAGGACAGTGAGGTTGGGATGTTGATGGTGAGGAGGAAGGATTGAGTGAGGATGAAGGATTTCATGCTGCAGGGAGCCGTGGATGTGTTCAGGACTCTTGTACTTCACTCTTCCTCCACATGTCTTCCCTCCTTGCCTGAGGGCACCAGCGTTGAGGAGTGAAGGACAAGAAGAGAAGCAGGAGGGGGTGTTTGGGAGCTGCCACTAGAGGAAGTTGCCGGCACCCTTCGTAGGATGTGCACCAGCAGCAGAGGGTCGTTGAGGTGGGAATGAGCTGTTTGAGTCAGACCAAGTCTCCTGTCTCTGGCACAGGGTAGCCAGAAATCTGCCATGCATCTGGTCAGTCCCTTGGGCTGCCATTTACTTCTGCTTTTAGGTGGCACCCACAAATATGCATGCTGGCACAGGGAGGAGGCACAACTCCCTGCTAAGACAGTGAGTTAGTGGCCCCTGCAGGGCAGTTTCCTGCAGGAATTCCCTGGCTGACTGAAATCTCCGTATGGATAACACTAGAGTAACTAGGTGCCTGTTTAGGCACCCGTTGGCTCCAGTCAAGATTTCTTTATCATTTTCACACAGTAAAGGAGTGGCAAAGTGCACTATTTCCTGAAACACCCCAAGGCAGATATTGGCCAATGGAATAATTTAATATACGAGCAAGCGAAAAGCAGATAAACCTAGGTGTCTTTGATGCTCCATATCAAATGTGGAATAGAGTGTAAGATGAGAGGAAGATCAATCGTTACTACCAAAAGGTAACTCATAAAACAGACATTTGGAGGTAGATGTTCTACACCAGTAAATGTTTTGATTGTTATCTGAAATACAAATGATATTTAAGCTTAAACTTGCCTCTTTCTCAGCTTCCGAGTTATGATGAAACGAGCATTTAAAATCTTGGTCTTCTGTCTCACTACATAAAGAAGATGGCTGTTCACAGCAGGTTTGACAGGGCTAGAGGGAGCAGGATAGCACCAAATCTGGGTTCTCACTGATCTGATAGATCTTAGTCCATTTCTCATATCGTTTTTTCTTTTCTTTTTTTAAACTATATACCTAATCAGAAATAAACAGTCTTTTGGGGTTGGAAACTTTTTATTTGCTTGCATAATAGTGGTTGAGATATACGTGGTCTTAGTAGATAAATATGTATATGATATGAAGAAAGAGCCTCAGTTTTGAATGAGGTGAAATAAGTTCATGATCTTGCATAAGCATATTCTTCTCTTCTGAAAATGTTTAGCCCTTCCAAAAACATTCAGCGGGGCTGAAGAGCCCAACAGTCATTTTTGTTCAGTGCAAAAAGCCCAGGGATTTCGTCCTGGTTGTGCGTGTTATACTTTGCCGCCACCTAATCACCCCGTATCTGTGCACTGTGTGGTAGGTGCGACCCCTCAGGAGGGCTGTGGGTGAGCACAGGGCACAGAGGGTGCTGAGGCTCACAGCGCGCAGGCCGGGCCGCGACGTGGGGCGCAGAGGCTGCCGCGCGTTTGCTGGCCGGGCGGCTGAGCAGACACCGGGAGGCCGCTAGTCCCCTTGGCGGGACCAGCTCCCTCGCCGCGCTGCGGGGCAGAGCACTGTGGCCCACACAGCCAGAGGGCTCTGAGTGGGCCGTGGGGCTCCCGCGGGAGGCTTCACTGAGCGTCCTCAGCAGCTGCTCAGGCAGAATTAGCATCTGGGTGGGAAAGCTGCTGCAAAAGAAGTAGGGGTGCTTTACTGCGGGCTCCGCTTTCCTGAGCCTGTCACTCCTCTTTCCCCTGGGTAGGTTGGTTTGTTCAGGCTTCGTTGCCTCCAGCAACACACTATTTTTGTGAGCTATGGTGTATCCTGGGAGACCTGCAGGGTTCCCCATAAACCTTTGGAATTCTTCGTATCCAAGCAGGGTGGGACAGAAGGGCATTTCACTCTGTTGATGCAGTTGCCATGTATGTTGTTTTTGTATTTTGAATGCGGGTTTATCTCCTCAGCAGATGCTGTAACTCCATCCACGGTTGTCTTCATCTTGCTTCCTCATCCTAACCAGTGGTATAACCTTTTCTGAGGAGGGGCTAATGCCACTTGTTAAAGCCACCAAGCTGCACTGAATTCAAAGGTGTATGTGCAACCAGATGGTCTGCTATGGTTAGCTGAGAAGATTTCAGCAGAACTGTGCATTTGCTGCTTCTGCACATGCAGGACAGTCCCTGCTGATGACAGACTTTAGGCTTTCTGAGTGTGTCTGGCCTTCAGGTAAATACAGCTTCTGTCAGTCAGGAACAACTTGCTGCTTGGCTTAGCGTGGCCGCAGCAGCAATGACAGATGCAGTGGTGTGGATTTGCACTGTGGGTGCACAGCCAGGGCTGCGCTGAGATCAGAACAAAGTCTGCCAGAGCCAGCGGCACTGCACCTTCCTGATACAGGTTACCCAAATTATGTGAATAAGGATTATGTGAACCACCCAATGCTGTGGTCGTGCCCTGTAGGTACCCTTTCTCTGTCTGCTCCATTTGAGGTTACAGGACTTGGAATGGTTTTCCTCAGAAATTTGCTTACTTCATCTGCTTCAGTATTTTATGTCCCTGACTTGCAGGCACCAGCCTATTGTCACAGCACACACAAGCATTGCAAAAAGTGTTTTTATTTCCTGATTAGAATCACACATATGTCCAGAGACAGGCAATGTCACAGGGCCTGAACTCCTAAAGGAGTACAAGGTAAGTTAGCAAAGACAGGTCAGTGCTCTAATAATTAAGGCATCAACACCAGATGGCATCTCCATAACAGCGCCAGGCTTGCTAGCGTTACCCATTAAAACGCTGCTGTGATAGCAGAGGGCTATTGGGGGGCGGGGGGGCGAGGGCAGCATCACTTAAGTGCATTCTTGTTTGAACAAGCAGTCCAGACAGCAAGAGACATGCGTTTGCTTCGGTGTATCCCGCTGCAGGCCCTGTGGCCACAGAGCCGCGGACGCGCTGACTGCGGTGCTTCCCGCCGGGCAGGGAGCCCCGAGCCAGCGGTCGGGGCTGCCTCACGTGTGGGCTGGTGCCCCAGCTCAGCCCCCAGCCCCAGCCACACTGCTCCTGCGCCGTCCGGCGTCGGGGTGTGCTGGGGCGAAAGGGTTAGCGGTGCTGGGCTGAGATTGACGGTGCAGCTGCATCCACAGAACAAAACCAGTTTGTCTCGCGTGTCTGAACAACCCCAGGGCTGAACTAATGGAGCAAACAGGTGTGAAGGGATGATGGGGAGGGCAGAGGGGTTTTGCCAGTCGCTCCTCCTCTGTTGGATAAAAGAGAGATCAGGTCAGGAGGAATCAACACATCCCTCATCAAGTGGCAGGGAGAGGGAAGGCACTGGAGCTTAACCCTTCACTGCCTGGGGGTTCCTGGCAGCAGAGATCCCCAGCAAAGCAGCCTGTGACCTGACCCAGCAGCCCTGCCACGTTGTACTGAACCTTCCGTCCCGTCCCGTCCCTCACAGAAAAGTTCCAGAGTGACTCTCCAGGCTCCCAGTACTGTCCAAAGAGAAGAGGGAACTCAAAGACAGCTCTGTTTCAGGTACAATAACTGTAAATGATACTCTCTCCTTCTGTGTGCTTGCAGTTTTAAGGAGAAAAAGCTTTTTTTTGCTTGCTTGCTTATCGTTGTATACTTTTAAGGAGATCTTGTATTTTATCTCAGAGGCAACTCCTTGTCAGGATGCAGTGTATACTTCAGTTCAGGTTTGCACAATGCCTTGGGGTCCTTTCGGTTGGAAGCTGCCTTATTGCATATAGATAAGATCATAAGTGAGGTCATTCTTTTCCTCCAGAATTGCCAGCTTTACACAGCTACTAGATTTTCTTAAAGCACTCTAATGCATTTTCCAAACAGCCCAAGAGCTTCTCTGTATGAGCTGCACTGAAACACCATGGCACCAAAGCTGGGTAAAACTTTTAGCTGTGAACTTTGCCTGGAGTTTTAGTGTTGTCCGGGAGATTTTCTTTTGATGTTACATGATTTTTATACCCTTATCATGCAGAAATATTCTGGGCAGAGATCAAAACTTAGCCTTTAACTGAAGCCTTTTATGACCACAACTTAGCCCTAAGGAGTGTTATTCTGGCCACACAGTTTCTTTTCCTTCCCCTCAGGTTTTTCTTTCTTCCTTTCTGTTTTTCTTTTCTGGGTACTCCTCTGCTTCTATTCCTTTCCAGGTTAGAATAACTGGAGTGCTCAAGAAGGGCACTCAGCCTTCTCCCAGCTGGGAAGTTCCCTGCCAGGTTCCCGAATTCCCACCTGCTGCACCTTCCCCTCTGTCAGCATAGGGGGAATGGGTAAAGGTCCTGCTTCTGCCCCTGCAGAAGATCCCTTAACATGCAGAAGACTTCCCTTATATTCTGCTTAAGAACTTTAAAAACTTCCATTCATTGATTTGATAACTACAATGGAACTGTTGCAAAGCATCGACGTAATGGTGCTCTTGGAGAAAATACATACCACTTGTAGTTGCTCGTGTTATACTGAAACGCCGTCCAGTGTCAGCTATACTTCATCTGTGATGTTTTTTGTCACTTAAGGAAATCTGAAACTGCAATAGGTGCTGGGACTCTGACTCTTTCATCCAGGTTTTCTCCTACTCCATAAGAAAAGTGTGTTATCTTTCAGATTCAATTTTTTTGAAGTTTCATTTTTAAAAGCTCATTAAAAACTCAATTTCACTAAAATAAATTTGTATTTTCTGTATTCATGGTATTCCACTCCCACTTAAAGTTAGTGGGACTTGTGTTGGAGGGAACTGGGAGAAAAAACACACTTTAAAGTGTGATCACCTAGACTGCTCCATGAAGCCCTTAAGAGCTGCATAGTACAGGCAAGCTTCCTGGATTGCATTTGTCAAAAAAAGAACAAAATTATAATGTAAAATAAGTTATATCTTATTTATAAGTTATCTCCATATAAGCAGAGCTGGTTTTGTGATGTGTTCAGCGGAGTCAGTTTCCATATGGTCTATGTGGAACCAAAAAGAAAGCATTTTAAGGAAAAATATGGTGGTGGATATACCAAAATGTTTAGGAACGTCTCTAAACTATATGTCAAATCTACCAGTATAGTTTATTTTCAAGTTAACATCTGTACAAAATGGTGAACCTGGAGGCTAATATCTACATGCCAGTTCTGATGAAGGAGGAAAAAATAACTGCTCTCATCGTTAAGGTAATTAGAGGGGGCGCAGATGGCACATTATGTTCCTTACTGTCTCACTGTCCTCAATGGTGATTGGGAGAACTGGTGATAATTTTCTTTATTACAAGCACTATAAGGATAAAGTCATTTTTAATTTCTGTGATGGTGGGAACAGTGAGACCCTCTAACACAATGTTCTCTATAGTTTCTGGAGCAGAGGTTTGAATACAAAGATTGCCTTGAACAATTACATGCTGATTTTTCTCAGCCTGTTGATAGATTTGATAATTTGGCTGTGAATTCAAGTGGAGCAGAGATTAGAAATTAGCAGCCTTTGTGTCCCCTTGAAAGCCACCCAGCCCCTCCTCCTCAGACACTGAGTTCTTTGCTAATCAGGCAGACTGAACAAGCCTTCATTAAACTCCCTGTTGCAAGGCTGGAGAATTTATTTGGCTGCATCCTCCATTCAGACCGTGACCTGGACAAATGGACCGTAATGCCACAGATTGGAAAGGCTTTTGTTCAGCTTCCCGCATTCCTAACACCATTAGTAGCACTGCAGCTCCTCTGCTTGGGCAAGGTAGGGCCGCAAGGTCTTCTGGTGTAACTGCTGCTCTTAAAGGAACTCGCTTGGGGGATCCCTCAGCTCATTCAGTAGCATGTGAATTTAGCTGAAAATGAGTGGCAGACAAGGAGCGAGCCAGGCACATCCGATTGTCACAATCGCTCTGTGCTCTCCCTGCCTTTGACCTGCTAGGAGACGAGGAGATAGAACAGGCCAGAATCTCCTTCTGCTGGGGTAAAGAAATGTAGTTGTGCACTCTATCCTTCACTGGGATGCCTGAGCTTGTCCCCACTTGAGTTCACTGTGGACCAGGTCACGCTACCTCTTTTTCAATCAGGAATAAATTACAAGAGGTGCAATTTCTGTGCGTTTTTGCAGGCTACACACAAACCTGATTAAATATCTTCCACTTGAAGTTAAAGTTATCACAAATAATACCAAACAAAATAGATAGCCTTTTAGAATAGTCATTAAGGGCCATGTGAGTTTTTTCACAAATATGTAACTCCTTGAGCATGTTGGAGTTTGCTCCAGAAGAATGAAAAGAGTTTTAATTGTATTTCTTCGTCATAAATCTTGAGGATGATGCATAAATCTTGAGGATGATGCATTTACTTTGGCACTAGTTTCACTGCTCCTTAAATTAAGTCTCTGATCCCTTCAATATTATTGCACTGGAGGGAGTGGTATGATTTCTACTTATTAGAGTCAGGAGTTAGGATTTCAGGTTTCTTCCCCCAGGCACTGCCTTGTGGAGCACTGAGGCCTTTGCCTTTTCTGTGCCTCAGAGTCACAAGGCTGTGGGATTCAGCAGCAGCCAAGCCCAGGCTCTGTGTGTGCATGTAGGCATGCATACATGTCTGTGTATGTGCATATGTATTTGGCTACACACACATTTAATTTTAGATTCTTGTGTGATGCAAAATCTAAGCAGCGTTTGCCGTGGGAAGGAGAGGGCACACATCAGCCCAACCCACCAGAATGGTTATGGAAGCAACCAGCCCTGACCAGGACTTGGAGCCGGTGCCTGCCATTCTGGTGCACTCTCTGTTCACCTCTGTGTCTCCACGCAGATCTCAGTCTCGTAGTCTAAAGCACAGATTGCAGCAGCAGCAGGCTCACAGCTTTCTGTTAGGTGTCATCCAACCAGTCTGCAAGGAAAAGAATGTTTTCAGACTCTCTGCAGCCCGCCTTGTCTTTAAGAGGGAGAAAGCTTCAGTCTGCTGCCACGAGTCGGAGAAGGGCTTGGTTGCATGTTACAGGAGAGACATGTCTGAAGAGAACCATGCTAAGCAGAGGAAACGTGACAGGGATGTGAATGCCAGCCTCAGTTAGAAAGGACATTCTTGGGAACGAAGGTGGTGTCCCAGCAGAAGAGCTGGGCATCCTGGGCATTGATC
>NW_010586143.1:82352-120220 GCF_000705375.1 Tinamus guttatus
TTGGTAAAGCAGTGTCTGAAGCATATGGCAACATGTTACAAGCAGAAACTCATCTCAGACCATGTCTGAAAGAGCTCCCTGATATTAGTGGGTTTGGCTATTCATATTTTCAGACATGAAAAGTCATATTTTGCTCAAACTAGTGCCTGGATTTAACTATGTGTTATATAGCTGTGGACATTCTGGCTTCACGTTACTCTTCCCTCCCATCGTATCTTGATGATTTTAATTCCTTTCAGGCTTTGTTCCTCATGTGGTTTTTGCTTTGAATATATCCTGGCCAAAACCATCTTGTACTGACAGGGTAGTATGTGGGTAAAGCATTCTAGACCACAGAGCTTTAATCTTGTGATCTTTTCCTCCCAAGAAAATGATCCCGAGATGGCTCCTGTACAGACGTCATTGGTTGCAAAATAAATTGGAAACACTGAAAATGAACAAGGCTGGCACGGGATTGTATTCCACTGAAATCTATGGGCTGAATTTGGTTCATTGTCTCCTCTCCTCTCTCAACTGTTGCAAGATGAACACACACAGACCAGCAGTGACAAGTGCTTCAGAGGAAATCCTTATCTGTTATCTATACTCTTAAGTGCCTCGGGAAACACATGAAACAGGCTTTGATCCAGGTTTCACCTTTTCTAAGGATGAATATGAATACACCCAATGAACTATGATGAAAAATAGAACAGATCATGGGTAGCCTGGGAATCTTACGACCTCTTCAGCAATTTGTTCCTACAAAGAGATCCATTAGACAGATAGGTCTATGGCTGTAGAAATAAAAATTCCACTGATTAGTTATTTACAAAAATATCCAAAATAGAAATGACATATCAGAAAGCTAATCTCATGTTGTCTTGGAATGAGTCTTGGAAGATGCCCAATACTTATCATTATTTTTAGTTTTCCTGCTGCGGTTTGTTGGAAAATATCTGTTCCCAGAAAGTTTCACAGCTGTCCTGGGTTTGGCAGCACTTCCATAGAGGTCCAAGGTGGACTTCTGGAAAACAGTTCCAGAAGGGACAGTAATGGGCTAGGGCCCTTCTCTAGGATGAAGAACATGGAGTGCAAGTTTCTGCTTGAGTCAAACAAGAATCCCTGGGTAAACAAGAATGCAGAGTTGAACAGAGGCTTCCCCCATCCAAAGCAAAAGCCACCAACCTATCAGGCATTTTGGAGTGGTCTTATCCTTATTTTCCAGAAAGGCTGGTGAGAGTTCTAGCATTTTTCAGTTTAGAGACAACAGTCTCTTATTGCATCTTTGTTTTTTGTGAAGCAGAATTTTCTTTCTACAAATCTGATTCAATTCCTGTTTTAATTATAGTGAAATCTGTGCACATTTTAAAATTTTGTAACAGACTAGAGATTAAGGGACTAACGCTGTGTGGGGAAAAAAAAAAAAAAAAAAGGCCTGTTTCCCAAGAAACAAGTTTTCTGTGGTATGTCCATGACATCCCAGTGCCCCATGCCGTGCTCTGGCTTGGTGGCCAGATTAATTATGGACTTTAATTGGGAACAAGAAACAAAAGAGGGGAGTCTGAGGGAATATGACTTCATCCCCTGGTTGTCTTACTTCACAGTTTCTCACAGAAAGACACAGGCTGCAGACAAAACTGTCTACATAAAGGTGCTCTCCCCAGCTGAAGAGAGAAAGGATAAAAGTGAGTAATGGATTATTGTTCACTTGGAAAGTCACAAGAGCAGGTTGCAATATTCATTTTTTTTCCAGGCAGGGTGTTTTTTTAAGCCATACACCTTTAAAAGTATCTGTTTAAGCAGTTTGTCCTTGGGCTAATTCTCTATCTTGTTTTGCCTTAGCCTGAACTTGCTACAAGCCAGGGAATTTTCAGCCTTTGTGAAACAGAAGGTGCCTTAACGCTGATAGAGAAAATCCTGTCTGCTGTCCAAAGCTATTGCAACAGGGTACAGGAGGGAAGGGAGCAGCGAGAGTCTTGCATAAGGGGTGGTGTCACGATTGGCAAGCAGGCTTGGGCATATTAGAAAACCAGCCTCCCAGCTCTTTCCTTCACTGCTTTAGGAGGAGGAGCGTAGACCCACATTTTCCCCAGCCTAGCTGAAGGCGCTCGCGGAGGCTGGCGGTGGTAGCTGCTCACTGTTTGTGTAGCAGGTGTTTCTCCCTGGGGAGAGGCTCCACACGCCGATTCCACCTGCCCGCACCGGCAAGGAGGCCGGCAGCCCTCTCGAGGGGCTGTCGGCATCAGCTTTGCTGCAGCTGTTCTGCATCACCTGAAGGACTCCTATAACACACTTGTCCCCAGGGCACCTGCTCACCTCTCCATTCCTTTATCTAATCCCCCTTCATCATTTAATTCACTTCTTAGTTAGACTAAGTCCCAAGAAGTGTAGCCGGGTCTTTCCCTGTTGATTCTGTGCACTGCCAAGCTCTGCCTTTCATCCCATAAAGACATTTACCTTCTGCAGGTAATTAAGTGTACTTCAAGTAACTCCTGTACTGATTATTTTAATGATTAAATGTCAAATCGGTGAGCTATATGTGAGCCAAATATTTTCTGGCATGATTTCCAAATTATCCAGATAACCTTGCCTTCAAATCTGCTTGTTCTCCTGTCAAAATCCCAAATACATTCTGCTTCTCCATAGTAACCATCAAGGAGAAATGAGAAAAACCTGAGTAACCTTAAAAATGTCACCTCAGAGAGGAAGGATGCTGGCTGTTCCCCAGGCCCATGGCTCATCCCTGTGGTTTTGAGTCCTGGAGCCGAAGGATTGGGGGGCAAAGTACAGGCAAGGGGACCAACTAAACTGGGAGATTTGAGAAGACCTAGGCTGCATATAGTCTGTTTTGATGAATCTGGCTGTTGGCTGTATGGATTATTATTTCCTTCCTTCATTTGCCTCTTGTGGGAATAGCTGGGGTGAACTTCCTGGTTTGTGCTCTTACAAATGGATATATCCTGTTATGCCTGTCAAAAAATTGTCATGTTTTGCCTTAAAAAGCAGGGGTTTTATACCCTTACTATTCCTTCTGCATTACAATTTCCTTAAATTTAGATAATCAGGAACCTCCTTCTCCTTTCTGTCCTTTAGTTTGAAAGAGGCATAGGAAAATACTTCTTAGGAGGTACAGAAGTATAAGTTAAGAAATCAAGTTAATTTAATTAACTAAGTTCTTTAAAATGTGGTAAGTACTTTGCACTTCAAAGTTATCTCTATGTTTAGCCAATCTGGAATAAACCCAGCCAGTTCAGCTAAGAGGAAGGGAAAGAAAAAAGCTCTGTTCCTCAAGGCAGCGGGCAGGGAAGGGTTAACCGCGCAGGGATTCAGTTGCTGCCGCGAAGCAGGCTGCTGCCTTCTTGCAAGGTGGCAAGCTGAAAAGTTTGGGCTCTGGGGCCTTGGGGCGCTTCCTTTGCCAGACAAGGTAGCTTTTCCAAGGAAGCCCAAGCTTAGCTTCTCACCGGGCAGAGTCCAACGTGCAGTTTCCCACCCATGCCGCTCACGGCGGGAGGACGAGAATCCTTCTGGGAGAAAGGTGCGGCAGCGGCCTGACCGGGAAGCAATGGCAAGGAGGGCGGCCGGGTAGACCTGGTGGATGAACGGAGGAGAGGGAGGACTGGGAGAAGCGTCCAACTGGTGAAGCCTGCGGGAACCTGTAACACGATGCTCCTGCCTTGGGAAACTTCTGCTTACCAGAAGAGTTGGGAGCTGTGAGACTAGTAGGAGGCAGACAGGGCTGACTCGTGGTCCTCTGGCAAGGAAAAGCTTTGGGAAGCTGGAAAACTTTTAGTAGGGTGATCATTGTAAATAATACCTCTACAATTAAACCAGCGTGCAACGTCCTCCTGTGCCGTGTTGGTAGGGCTGGTATGAATACACTCAGCTCAAAAATCTAGGAGGATGTGGGGGAGGAGGGCAGTTTGGTTCATGAACTTTTGTGGGAGGTTATTTCTTTTCTGATCAGACAGAGGACAAGCAGACTGTTTCCTTGCTGATAAAGCTTCTCTGTGGTGCAAAGAGACAGCCCGAGACGTACAAAATGAACTATATTAATTTTCTCCAAATACTGCTGCAGGGCTAATGTAAATCTGTGTCTGTGCCTGCTGAAGTGTTCGAGAAAGGGAAGGTTTGGGAGCAGGTTTTGCAGCAAGATTAGCAGCGCTGAGCTGTTCTGTATAGAATTTCAGTGGGTGAGTGAGCAATTCGCATTAGTCAAGTGCTGCATTGTTAGAAGGCTTCAGTGTTTCAGTATTTGTTGAAAACACAAGAAATCCATTACCCTCATGAATACAGGAATAAGCAGCTGGATTTACAAATACGCATACATTTAGAACTGAATTCTGAAACAAGAAAAGCCAAGGTTGATTAAATCTGGATGCTGTGGTCTATGAGAAAGAATAATTTGATAGAACTCCTTTTTTAATTCCTATGTTACTTTTAAACTGTAGTTTGTACTGCAGGCTCATTATGTGTAAGAGCATGTACGGTCTGCGCGTCTGAGCACTTGGAGATCAGGATGTGTGAAGACATGGCCACAGATACGGACAGATCAGACCTCCTGAGTACTGTCCTGGCTTTATTTATAACTTCTGCTTTCAGTTCCTTACCACCAATTCCAAAATGTTCAATTCAGCATCAAGTCTTCATACTTAATCTTGTTACATTAGTGATTTTCTGGGAAGAGGCAGCACTAAATTCATTTAGCTATTTTTAAACTCTCAGGCAAGAAAGGAGTGAGGTGGAACTGGTTTTACTTAAATAACTGTTACTCTGTTTTTCCTGTACATAGTTACATAAAGAGTTGTTTTAAGATTTACAAGCCAATTCATAGATTAAAAGGTCAAAAAGCTTTCAAGTGATCATGCAGACAGGGTATCTTCATGTCACAAACCATAGCATGTTCCTAACTTCTTAATTCCTATGAGAACTGGATTAATCTTTTAGAACAACTCCTAATCTACTTGAAACACTCCAGTAATGTTTTGGTAAATTGGTTAAGCAGTTAGTTGCTCTTGCTGTTAGAAAATCTGCATCCTATTTCTAACCACAGTTTCTCCACTGTTGCCTTCCTTCCACCTCTCACATTTTGCTTATTAGGTCAAAGGGCTTTTTTCTTTTCTTTTATAATTTTTTGTGTAGGTGCTTGGAGATTGCATGTTCCTGAGTAGATTGAATAGATTGAGCTTTTGTCTTATGGGAGGGTTTTTATTCCTTTAATATTCTTGTGCATCCTGTGAACCCTCCCCAGTTTCATGGGACCCTTCTACTCCATGTTTTTCTCTTCCTAATATTATATGCTTTCTTTTAGCCTCCTGTTGCACCAAAGGGTGATTATTCAGCTGATAATCACCCAAATCTTTTCCAGAATCACTACTTCTATAGGTGTCATCTGTCCCATAATGTTGCCCTGCTTGTCTCTGAGCTGCCTTAGCTGAGTGAAGTCCACGCACCCTTATCCCCAGTAACATAAATACATAATGTTCATGGTAGGATATGTTTCTAGACCACGGTAAGTGAGATTTGCAAAATTGCCCTCTATGAAAGGCTCCCCTTTGAGTCTCTAGCAGAATTGCTGCTCGCCAAGAGGAGAGCTCTGGTTTACGTCTCACCTGCTGCAAGACGCGCGCACGGAGCTCAGGCAGCTGCGGAGCGGTGCAGCCTGCCTGGCGTCTCGCCAGCACTGGCAAACACGGCAGTCCACTTCCCAGGTGGTCCCGTGTTTGGAAGTGAATTAAGTAACGTAGACAGAAGAATGAACCTGAGCTTTCTGCTTCCCAAACCGAAGCTGAACTGCGGAGCTGTTCAGAAGCTGGAAAGGGTTCCGTTGCGCTCAGTTTCATGTCTGTTTTGTGGTTGCCTCAGCATGTACAGGTGTCAGCTGGGACCATCTGAGAAGCACTGAAATGCTGTCAGGAATGCTGATCCAGGAGCCTTTCTGTCCCAACCTGAAGTGCAGAGATTTTGTATAAGCTCCTCTTCTCAAGACATTTTTATTCTGCATTGTTACCTGAAAAGTGGAGGTACAAGCACCCAGGCAGCTTATTTATATGAATTTAGTTTACAAACCATTAAACTGTAAACAACTGCTACAACTGGAATTCTTGTTTCTCCAGATGAATCAAAATTCTCTTGGCTGAAAAGGGAATTACTTGCTGGAGGTTGTTCCCTCAGTTTCCCCAGGCATTACAATGAATAATAATGGGAATGGGAGGATAAAAAAAAAATCTTTTTTTTTTTTTTTATCAAAGATCAGCTAAAAACTTCTGCATTACAAAAGGAGCAAAAGGAGACAGAGTTTTCACTTTGGACAGAGAGTCTTTGGTGTAGAATCTGCAAATCTGCATGCCCTAGATCTGCATGGACATGTAGAGCTTAAGCATGTAGAATTCCACTAACTCTCCTCCTACTAAAGTCTACCCAGAATTTGCAGCAGAGAGTAGTACCAGTGCGGGCTACATTTATTTGTTGTGTTCAGGAAATGCTGCCACCTTCATTAAATGACTTGCTAATTGTTCACACTGTAGCATGCTGTGCAGGAGAAAGCGCTAAAACATGCAGGCCTAGTTGTTGCTGCCCGTTAAAAGTTGCAGAACCACTACTCAACCTGGGCTCCCTGGAAAATGAGCACAGCCAAGAACTTTGTGAATTTCTCCACTCTGTTATTATTTCTGATGAACCAGGCAGGTATCAGTTACAAACATGCTGTGTTTTTAACCATGATGACTTTTTTGATCTAATTATTTCAAATTCTGTGTTTAGCTTGAAGGGTGAACAAGCAAATGAGCCCAGGGTGCCTTTTGTAAAAGCTAGCCTGCACTAATTCAGCACTAACAGTGAACTTTAAATATACGCCTTGCCTCATTTTTGTCTACCTTTCCCATCAGGAGGTCACCCCAGTCATCTCCAGTATGGAGATACTGCTTCTTCCCTTCTGCTAGGAGCAGGAGAAGGAAGGGTTAACTTTCCTTCCTACTCATGGTGGCTGTGTAGCCTGTGGCTAGGCCGGGAGGGAGCTCTGGGTAGGCCACCCCGCCATGGCCGTGGGCTGCCCTGAATTGCATTCACCCGCTGCTATAGCAACAGGTTGAAAATCCGCCTGAGCCATAGTTGCCTCTTTCAGAAACGTCTGGTTTGCAGACAGCTTCATTGTCCGCAGGCCGCTTGTCTTTCCACGAGCTTCCAGCGAGGCAGCCTCTTCCCGAAGACAAAAGGCCCGGCACAAAGAAGGGACCGAGCAGGACTAAAAGTTTCAAGGAAAAGCTCCCCTAATTTACATTTTAACTGTAGAGAGAGATGATAAACAGAATTCTGGCTTTCTGAAATGTCACTTCATGAAGGAGGCGAGGAGGCATAATTAGATTTTGGTGGGATTTGCTGATTACTTCCTGATTCCTTGTGAAACTATTTACAAGGAGACTGGCGAGCCCACAAGATGGGCACAGTCTTTTACCCCCCGCGTAGTCAAGCTGCTGCCGTCTGATAGCTGCTCAGATCCTGTGATAAGGGTTGGGTTTCAGTCTGTTCTATGGGGAAACCATTTTTCGTATCAGGAATCATCAGCTGAAGGGATCCTAAGGAGCAGTTTTGTTCACACCCTGCTGAGAGAGTTTCAGCATGGAATTAGCTGCATGTCAAGTAGGTTACTTTTCTTGAGGCTGCCTCCTTACAGTGTGGTGCAAAGATGATGCGGAAAAGTAGGGGGAGGATACTGCTGAGTTAGGAAATACAGGATTTAGTCTTTCAAACTGTCAGCCATCCTGCAATATTAAAATGCTGGTTCAAATAAACACACTCCCTTCCAGTATAATCTCTTTTCTTGTTCTAAGCAGAAACCTTCACCTTCATTAAGCCAGAACAAGGGCAGAGTTCTGCCTCATGAGTGAAAAATGTTTGTACTCGTGCTCCTCAGCAAATCCTACAAGAAATACCGTTTTCCTGGGAGGCTTTCCAAAAGGGACTCCTTGTCCCCTTGGCTGGCCTTTTCATTTCTAGCATTTGGCCTCAGTGTGACCCAGGTGAGTGGTATCAACCTGCAAGCTGCAGTCACTGGGGAGATGCAGTTCAAAAGGTCAAAGCTGTCATCACGTTCCTAAATCCCAAGGGATACATTTATTTTTCTAGCAGTGTTACCCCAGCAGAATGAAGCAGAGATGATCCTAATGGTAGAGTCTTCATATGGCATCTATTTCTGACACTTTCTCCAAACTAAGGTATCAGTAAACCAGTGGGCAAAAAATGTCCCCAAAACCCATTTCCATAACATAGAAAAACAATTGTGCAACATTATTTCATGAAGAAAAAAATCCTCCTTTCCCAGGCAGTGTTTATTTCTTGAAGTGTGAGGATACAGGGCTCCCTTGGGGAAGGGAGGCAGTCGCTCTCATTCCTAGCAGCGCAGGGCTTTTAGGTAACTCTTCTCAGGCCTCCTGCAACAGTGAGCTGCAAAACTTAATAAAATAGTGCTTTAGGGCACTTCTATTGCTTGTTAAGAGTTTGTTGTCCAGTCTTTTCTTGAATGTCCTTTTGATGTTTCCATAGGAATACATTGATATATCTTTTTCATTCTGTAGCCTGTATACCTTTCTTTTCGAACTCAGCAGTTACCGTTCTCTTAATATCTTATTCTGTGGTCCTCATTCCTCTAATCACTGCTATTTCCTTCTGGCAGACCCCAGTTCTCGGTGGTTCTACGAAACCTCGGCAGGGCTTTCAGAGAGCCTCCCATTGTCTGAGAGGGTGCAGCTTCCTGCCGGGGCCCTCATGTCCTCGGATAGGGATCCCTCTTAGCCATAGCTTGGGAAGCTCACGCTGCCAGCCACCAAGCGCTTCCCTTTTCAGCTGATAAGGGCACGAAGGGTTGCTGTCACACTGGCCGTATTTCTGGGCTTTCCTCTTGTGCTGTACTCTGAAGACCTGCTAGGTCTCATTATGAGAACACAAATGTTTTTCTCTGCTTCGTTTTCTGTGGTGTGTTTGGTGTAGGGATTGTCCTGGCTGCATTACAGCCGTCCAGGCTCGGTACCGGCCTCCATCCTGGTAACTGCTATTTCATGACAGAAAATGTCAGGATTCCTTTTCTATATCATCTTTAAAACCAGCAATACCTGAAGACCTGCTAGGTCTCATTACGAGAACGCAAATGTTTTTCTCTGCTTCATTTTCTGTGATGTGTTTGGTGTAGAAATTGTCCTGGCTGCATTACAGCCACGTGCCATCCAGGCTCAGTACCGGCCTCCATCCTGGTAACTGCTATTTCATGACAGAAAATGTCAGGATTCCTTTTCTATACCATCTTTAAAACCAGCAATATTCTTTTCATATACTTACAGACAGAAATATGTATACATACATGTGTATTTATATATAGACACATACCGTAATATATATGCATGCTCAGACTAGATATAAATATTGCACTTCACACTTATTCTCACCACACTGGGATAGCTGATATTTGAGAACTATACTTCTGCACAAGATGATTTTAATGTTCTCTGCTCTTTGTTTCTATATTGCAAAGATAAAGAGATGCCTGGGCAGGTTGCTCTCCCTCTCCAAACAATGCAGAGCATCCTTTGGGAAGAAGGGAATACACAGCTGTGTGGTGATGGAAGAAGCTGAGGACTTGAGAAGAAATCAGCACAAGCTCTACAGGACTGGCATGAGAGAATCTGGGCACTGCAAACTGTTTTGCCCCCCAGGCAGAACTGTATCTTGGGAGAGAAGATGCCTGCTAGAAATGGGAATATAGGAAGTTAGAATTTGTGCAGAGAGGAAGGAAAGAGGGGTTTCCTTTTCACTTCTCACTGTGAAAATGTCATGGTTTGCTTCTTTCCAGCTTTCGTACTTGAATATCTTTTGGTGAGACCTTCTTATTTAACAGGGAGGTTCATGCCTGCCTCTTCTTTGTAAACACCCTGGTATGGCCAGGGGAGAGAGGAAGAAATGACTGGCATTCCTGTTTGCCTGCTTCTGTGAGGTGGTCCTGAATAACTGTGCACTGTGCTGGCTATGCACGCATGCACAAAGGAAAACAGAGCTCCAAATGACATAAGGTAACAGCCCAGCGTTCGGTTCTGCTGATTTCCTGCAGCTGTGAATAGCTGCACAACCGCTGGGCTTTCACAATGGGAGCCTGGGCTGAAGGAAAATGTCGTGTGAAGGGACCCCCAACCTAGGAGCAAAGTGGGGAACGGCCTGATCAATCAGATCAATCAGAGCAAAACATCGTAAATGACTAATTCTCTTATGACAGAGCCTCCTGGACTTGTGGGCAACTACCTTGAGATTAGAGATGAGGTGCCAAAAGTATCATGAATGACAAGACTCTAAGATGAATGACAAGACTCTAAAACTGCCTAATAGCAGGAGCAGTTAACTAAAGTGTATTTAGAGGAACAGAAGCTTTCTCCATCTGCACCCATCAGGAGCCCTCTCATTCTGTAGCGAAAGGTGAGCTGGATCAGCTCCAGCAGTTGCAGAGGCTGCTGAAGTTGTGACACTGTCTTTGGTGGGGTTGTGCTAGCCAGGCTGACAGGGCAGATTTTGGAACTGTAACTGCTGATACAACCAGGCCATGGAAGATACTTTCCCAGGCAGCTCTTGTAGTATGAGTTTAATATTCCTTGAAGGACAAGACCTAAATGTTACCATACGTAAGGCTAAAGTCAGGTTACTGATCGTGGAAGTATTCCTTCTTATATCCTGTGTCCATAAAATATCTTACTCAGGATAGACATAAAATTCATCTTTAAAGTCCTCAATAGGTGAAAAATCATCATGCAGAACCCTGACTCAACCCTGTCATCACTTCAGCAAGGATGCAATAGAGATTTGAAAGACAAAGAGTATTTATGAAAAAAAGGTGCCCATCTGAATATAACAAGGATATTCCAGTATATGTTAAATTAAGAGTCTGCCTCCCAAGGTTTCAGTAACTGTTTGGAGCTGGTAAAGCTTTTTGCTCTAGGGCTTCTCAGTATTTTCATGTAATGCAAAACTTTTCTTATTTGGGATCTCTGAGCAACCCCATAGGCCTTAGTTTTATCAACCGATTTCTTCCTGACAGACATTTAGGTCTTTCTGCGGCACAATTTAAAGGAAACCCCATGCCCCTATAGTCCCAGGGTGAGGAGCAAGTCCCATGTTCATCAGAACGTCCTGAAAAAAACTCAATTACTTCCTATTTTGTAAATGTTCCAGTTCACCTTGCCACTTGATCTCACTCAGTGCCTCAGGCCTTTATTTGTCCCAGTCCTTGCTGACTCCTTCAAGCAAAATCGAACAGGAAATACTAGCAAACTAGGACAGATACTGTATTCATCTCTTTATTGTCAAAACATCTGCTAGGTAGTAATCTTTGATCTTCCAAGATTTTGCAAGGCAGACACATTCATATTATAGTTTTGGAAGTGTCACTACCAAAAGCTGATAGAAGTCATTCTTTCCAACTATGGGCACTTTTGCCCCCTGACAATATTAAGTCAGTCTGAGCCTGTTTTTGGCAGAGGGAACTGTGCCTCTTTCTCTTGAAACATTTGTCATATCTGGATCTCAGGAGGGAGTATTTTTCTAAATGTTGTTCGAAATCTTTCTAACTTAACTCCAATATTTTTGGTTTAGTTCTTCTTGCTTGTAAATGGTGGGGATAGTGCTCAGTTTCTCTGTAGAGAGGAGGAACAAACAGTAGGGCACGTCTCATGTTTTCAGTTCACAGACAGCTCTGTACTTGAGCATGCAGTATTTGGTGGCAAAGCCTTATCCTTGCTGCAGTTTCTCTAGCTTTCTGCTTGCTCTTGTGCAGACATCCTTGCAAGCAGGCAGTGCACAAGGTGATGGCAAGGTAGGGCCTAGCTCCTACCGTCTAGAATCATTTTATTTCCTAAAGGATTTCCCTTGCTTAGTCCATTTATCCTGAATGGTCCCTGGGAAGCCCCAAGCTTTAATATGTTTTATGATTGCCTGTCCATCAAACACACTTGACAGCAACCATTAACACTTTTCATTATATCAGCACTTTTGCATTGCTACAGAGAGGAAGCTTGCAGAGCAGAGAACATGAATTACTAACTGAAGGTCAGTTAGACAACAGTACAGTTCAGATCACCTATGCCTTTTTCAGTCCTTTCTTATGTCATATCCTCTGCATCGTGCTGCTTCCCGAGCATCTGTGATTATCGTTTTTGCTGAGGGTGGAGGTGTTGCTTTGGCAGACACAGCTTCAGTGCCACCTACGTGGATTCAAGCATTACATGTAGATCAAGCTGCTGTCTTTGTTTCTGTTGCACTATTTCCAGTTTGTCTCCTTCAGTCCTTCATGTTATGCATCTAAAAATCCATTTAACAAGTCTGAGACATGGCTTTGCTACAACTCCTCTCACCTTAGCACAAAGCACCTCACGTGTTAATGGATACATCTTCAGTGTAGCCTCCACATGCTCTGTCCTGCATTGGGTCAGGAAGGACTGGCCAAACTGGCTGCCATTACATTGTTACATGAGCTTCTCTGCATTTTAAAACAAACAAACAAAAATGTTTGCATAATAAGTTACAGGGTGAAAAAAACTACTGACATAAACTACAGCAGCGGTGGAGTATGTATCAGTGGTGTCGTCTATGGAACAAATCTATCTTTATAGTCAGCCAGGTAGCTCATTGATTAAAATATGAACCTGAAGTTTAATTTATGCAGTCTTACTTTAGAAATTGGGAAACAGGTCCCTGGATTTTTGAGGTATCTGAGCAGTGGCATAATTTGTAAATCATGTTGTGATTTCTCAGACTAAAGGCAGTGTATGAGATTGCCTCTTGCTTGGATAACCCGAAATATGCAGACAAATCTGGCAAACTGAAGCAGAGCTGCTGACTTGATATAAAACTTGATCCTGGGAAATGCCTTGGGTACAGGAATCAGGAAGTCAGTGCTGCTATTTTTAAATGTGTGGGGAGCCAAAATTGTTGGGCAATAATATATTTTGGAGATAATGTATTTTGCACTGCAGTGGTCAGCTTTACCCCACGTGGTGCAGTCTCAAGCACAGAAGAAGAAACCTGAGAGGTCTGCAAGCCTCTCTGTGTTGTTATCCGTCCATCACACATTGCTTGCGGAAGTCTGGCATAAAGAAGCACCGTACTGTCTGGGCACAGGAGATGTACCCACCTGCCCTGGCAGAAAAGAGCTGCTCGGTGCTCGCTGTGAGCTCCCGCGAGACAGAGTGGTCTTGTCTTTGCATGCTTAGGATTGGCCACAGATTCATTGTGTTTACCAAAATATCACGAGCTTCCTGAAACTTGTTGGGCTAGGAGTAGCACTTCTCTTTCCTCGTTCATCCTCCGAATGTTTCTTCATGAGCCCGATGTTTTCAGCTCAGTGGCGACTCCACTCTTGAAGTATCTGCTCTGTGTATTAAAGTCAAGGGTGAAGCAGAGCTCTGTGGATTGCAGCAAAGTCCAAAGTACATTCAGACACAAACCATCTTACTTTATCTTTACATATGTACTTTGCAAACAACTGCTTTTAAAATATGTCACACCTGCGTCATCTGTTGTTTATGTTTGTCCCTTTTTTACCTTTTGGATAGAAGATAAATTCATTCTTTGTTCAGTCTTTTGTTGATCCCTCTATTGGAACAGGTTCAGCTTTGTATTTCTGGGCTCTGCTCTGTTCCCTGTGATACAGACTTTGTCTCACCTAGCCAAGCTGGGAGCTCAGCTGCCCCATTCGGCTGCCCCCCGGCTCGCACTGAGGGGTAGTCACAGTCTCGACAGCCTCTGCTCGTTGAGAACGAGATTATGTTGAGAACGAGTGAAAAATACCAGGCATATCCTATAACACGTCCTCAAGAATGGAAAAGAAATTGCTCTGTAATAATTTATGAATCGTGTCTACACTCATTTTTTAAGGTAGTTACTTTATGAGTATATGAGCTGTATTAAACAGAAAAAAACAAACTCTAAGGGAAAACAAGCAGTTTTTAATGTTCTCTGCACCACTCACTTCACCTCAGTCCATAACTTGGCTCCAAGTATTCCTAATTATAAAATTAGAGTTTAAGGTCACATGTGTATTGTACATTCTTTGGACAGGCATTGTCTCGCCTAAATCTTGTAAAAATCTTGAAGACTTAGTGTAATTATATTAGTCTTAATGTACCACCTTCTGGCCAGCTAATGGAAGAACACAAACTGATCAACAGGGAAAATATGTGCTTTGTAGATCAAGGAATCTTGAATGTGTTTTAATTGAGCATCCTTCTTTTCCGTGATATTTTTGGGATTCCCTACATTTTGCACAAAGGAGGAGAACACCACATTTTTTAACAGCATTACAGCATAAAAAGGTATTAGATTCAATTTTTCTTCAAAGTAGCATCTTTACCGAAAAATGGAAGAAAACTGCTTTTTTAGTGGTAAGTGCTCAGAGTTCATAATGTCTTTACTTGTTACTAGGAAAATTGCGTTCCCTTTTTAAATTCCTTATCATCACTAGCTATTTTGAGATAGCAAATAGTTAGACCAAACTTGATGAACTAAACGATAATGAAATTAATTGTACTGCTCACATCTCACAGTGAATATTTAGTGTAAGGAACTTTCAAAAATATTTGGCTTTCTTATACAATAAAATCCTTCCACTACATGTTTAGCCTTCTGTTTGTCCTGCAATATTGACAATGGCACATATAAACTGTGTGGGGGCTGTGGCAATAGCAGTTTCAACAGTCTTCATTCAAATATTTAGTTTATTTTGCGTATATATCTGGAAACAAAACATTTAGATATGAAGTTGAGGCAGGTTTTTACAATTTTATGCAAGAAAGATACAGATGTATTGGTAACATAAGTGGTAATAATAATGATACTGTCTACGTAAAGATTTAATGTTTCTAATATATGATGAGATTGTTATAAAAATTTAAATCTTTTGGAGAGAGGCTCTATTTTGTAACTGCAGTTACCTGTGCAACTTTGCTTAGAGAGGCAAAGAGCAATGGAAAGCAGTGACACATTTTCAGAGAAGTTGGATATTCACTTGTGATCAGTTCAAATTACACACCCAGGAGGAGTGAGAGTGTAAGCTGTTTCTGAGGATTTTCTTGAACGTGTTGTGCCATCTTTGTCTTCTGACTTCAGGCTTTTTCCTCCAGCTAATGAATCCCTAATGTTCAAGCTATGAATCATTTACAAATTTACGTTGTTTTCACTACTAGTCTAGATGCTAGGAGGGAGTAGTTACAGGAGTTGCTTGGTTCTGTTTAAAACTAGCCAGGCCTATTCTGATGGCCTAACTGACTGAACAACCTCTATGAATCTTTTACAAACCTGTGGTTATAGCCAACACCAAGCTACATAATTGAGAGATCTGTGTAAGTAAAAAGCAAGTTACCTGGACATTGATTCTGAGCTGCAGAAATATAATTTCAGTTATTCCACATATGAAGCTGATGTTTTCTTTTCCAAGCACCAGAGTTTAACCAACCAATGGATGCAATAAAAAGAAAATTTAACGGTTATTACGCTAACTGATGCAGGAAAGTCCTAAGCTGCAAACTAATTTTTGTTTTCTTGAACATTATCTTTGCTCAAGGAATAATGATGGGGCTGTGATTGACTTTGTTTAATTGGTTTCTTATGTTGATTAAAGATAAACAGAGAAAAAGAAAACAGGTGAGGCAAGAAAAGGACACTTAGGTAGCATTGTATGTAGGTGATTGCAGTGCAGCTGAATCTACTGTCGTTCCTATGCACCTGGCTTAGGCCAGGCTCTTGGAATGATGTTCTCTTGCCTCTCCAAGAATTAGTGTCAGTGCAGGAGACACAAGCCAAATAAGTAATTCAGGACAACAAGGCAGATTAAGAAGTGCAGTAGTCTTACCTACCCGTAAATCCATAAGTTTGTGTAGATAGAGAATGATAAAAAAATTGCAAGACCTCAGCAACTAAAATGCACAAAGTCCTTTGGGATTTTCTTTGTGTTACAGGGGAGACAGTAATTTCCAAGAGCTCCTTTGCAATATGAGAGCTGCTACAGTCTAGCTGTGGGCGGCTGAGTCAACTTGCTTATATTTCATCTTCAGTTCATTATCTGCCTGATGACTTCAATAAAAAAGGAAATACAGCAATTTTTATAAAAATTAGAGGCACATTCATGGGGCTAAATTCATTGAATGTGGATGAAGTTCATTGTGTTTTAAATAGAGTTAGGAGCTGACTAGTGATAATCTATTTGTGACTTCTGCCAGTTTAACTTCTTCTGATGGTTTAATTTCTTCTGGCACTTACTGTGATGAATTTGCAGTAGTTTATGAAAGCTGAAAGCGTGGTTATAAGTAATTGTTAACCCCTGGGGAGAGACTGTTTAATGCTTCAGATGAGACCTCCAGCAGAATCAGGGTGAAACGCCACCCTGTTCAATCAGGCCACTGATCTACATGGCCTAAATTTAGATACTAAAGTTCAAACAGCCGCAGTGACAGAGCATGGCAGAGTATGTTAAACTGAAATGTTATTTAAGGATGGAACCTTTCAACGTGATCTGAGAAGCCTGTCAGGTGGGAGGAGAAGGAATAGGAAAGGGAACCCTAGTGATTAGGGCTATGACATTAGTCTTCCATATCACACCCTCTTTTGCTGGTTATTTAATCTGTGCTGTTTTTTAAATCTCTGCTAACTGTGCTGGGAAATACAAAGTTAAAAACAAAATTTTTATACAGACATGTTCAACAAGCAGGAGAGCTAAGATTGTCGGTATTTTTTATGTAGTATGTTAAGCAGCAGGAGAAGAGCGTGTGGGCTGCGTGAGCCGCTGTCTCACACGTCAGATCTTGCAGAGATGCTCAAAACGCGCAAGGATGCTCACAGAGGTGCCCTCCAACCTCCTGGCTTTTGGTCCTCCAGGGGTTCAAGGCCTTCTGGCTCCTTCCCATCATCCTTCTAATCACAAACTATGACGTGCCCTGTAGAGTACTGGGAGGTCTTAGGCATGTGCTAGGTACTGCCGTAGAGAAGTGATCACCGTTCCATGTTTATATTCCTATTAGTCAAAAAATGCAACGAGTGGGAAGAGACCCAGGGGCCAGGAGAATGCAATGGTGAGGCATCTTTCCCAGCCGGTGTTAGCAGGTCAGTGGCAAGACTGGAAATGCAAGTCAGGCCGTATTGCTTCAGTGTGGAATACGGGACAGTGTGAATTTTAAACCTGGCATTCCCTTGACCTGGCTGAGCTACAAAGGTCAAGCCTAAAGTACTACCTGTCCGTATATGAGGTCACGGAGACTTTCTGCAGATCACTTTCCAGCAAAAGTCCTAGGCTAGGCTCAGCCAGGCCAACAGAAATCAGCAGCGTCTACTGTGTTTGAGGTCCTGTGTCAGCTCTGTTGGCAAGAAGTGCCCCATTGGGGGCTGTGACAACGTTAAGGGATCCCACTGCACACGGGAGTGAATTAGAGCTCTCTGAATTGGACATAAATGTATTTATTCAGGTAACAGAAATAGCTGGGGTATGAAGCTAAGTCTAAGCTAAATTATGCTAAGCGGCAAAGTAGGCAAGTACTTAGAGATTTAGAAATCCAGGTTTTTGCTTGGATCCATTTCTCAAAGTAATAATCTCATCTGGCTTGCTTTTTGAGAGAGCTCCAATGCTGTGATTTTTTCTACTTCTGTGGCGCAGCTTGGACAGTTTGCAAGGTGCAAGTGCCCTTTAATGGTTGGATGCCTCCTTTTGGGGGGCATAAGTGAAGCAAAGCTACCTGGCTATTATAACATGTTGGTTTGCGTCAGAATCGTTTAAATGGAAAAATGAAAGATGAAAAACAAAGAGCTCCAAAGCCTTCTTCCCTTGTAGTGAGTGATAAGAGCCTGATAACAGTGAAGTATTCTATGTCCATTAAAATGTAATACCATTTCTCAGTTTATCCTACTGAAACAATTAACCCGTTTTCTACGGAACACTTGTAAAACAGCAAAGCTTTAGGAGACCTGCGGAAGGAAAAATGTGCCATGCAGCTGGGCATTTTACTGCTCGCCAGGGACTTGAGTTTCCAAATGATACAATGGCAAAGTAATGATGTTCAGGTGTGTACAGGGTAAGGAGCGGCCGGAGCGGGAGGGATTGCGGAGCCGCGTGGCTCTGCGGACAGCCGCACACCGCGTGCCCCCGGGGCAGGAGCCACAGCCTCCGTGCCCGTCACCTCCTCTGCAGGGCTTGCAGCTGGGCTGCAGCTACCTGCCAGGCTGCAATCTGGCAAGGTCATTCAGACATTCACAAACGCTTTAATTTTGCAAGAAGCACCCACCAAAGTCGTGTACTGAGTAAAGGAATGTGCGACAGACAAGAAAGCAGTGCTACCTGCTTTGTTTCAACCATATCTCCAGAATGAACCTGCCACGGTCAGGAGCCGCTTTCTGTCTGGGCGCAGTCTGTCAGCAAGGCATCTTCTTGTTTGATTTTGCAGAAAGGAATTTCTAAAACACTGAGGAAGGCAAAGGAGTCAAGTGATGAGTTTAACTGTTCGTCTGAGGGACTTGACGGCTCTCTCCTGGACCTAGGACTGTTGCCAGATTGAAAAACCTTTGAATTTGAAACATTAGTATTCATAAACTTTTCAAAAGTGAAGATGGGAAAAATCTCAGATCAGCATCTGAGCCATCCTGTAACGTGTCAAGATTTCTCATCATGCTATATGTGCTTTTGTAACAGAGGTTCCAGTATTTCTCTTGCAATATATAGGCTCTTTGACCTAGTTCTTAGGAACTTTCTTTGGATGCTTAGCTGCATTATCGTGTTGTTATTTTGTTTTCCCTGGTGTTAGTCATATATTCTCATAGACAAAGTTAAAAAAAAATATATATATCTTTTAGAACAGCCTTGATATAACCCAACTGTATGGAAACTTTGGAAGCAGCAGAAGGTACTTCTACTTTTGCCTTGAGAAAGAAAGGTGTTCTTTAATGCTTTGTGAATGTTTAATTTGAAGAGAAATGTTGACAGGTGAATTCTGTGTGTATTTCACTTGAAATCCCAAGGATGTCTGCTCTTCTGCCTGGCTCAAACTTTCCAGAAGTGTCAGTGCTCTATTGGGAATCACATTGCATTTCTGCAATTCAATAGTAAGGAAAAAGGGAAAATTACAATTGCAGACAGGGAAAAGGTACGGACATAAGAAATGCTGAAGTATTTACTTAATGCAGGATTACTAGAAATCTTCAAAGAAATGAGGAATACTTTCCCAGAAATGCTATAAAAGCAGAATTTTCCCTATCAAATCTTTCCACTGCTTTTGCTTTGCTTCAAAGAACTGAGCAGATCCTTGGGAAGGTGTGTAACAGAGCAGCAGGTGGGGATCTGGGGATCAGGAAAGCACCAGATTCTTTTTCTTTAATCATTTCCTGGAGCTCACTTCAAGATGTCCTTGTGAATGATTGGGATTTTTTTTTTTACACAGGTCTATTTATAGATTGTGGCAAAACTTAATAAATAAGGGACTCTCCACTGTACCCAGTAGTGCAGATGGTAGCAGGGACTACAGGTAGGTAGTAACGACCTTGGAATGAAAGGGCAGGGTCTCCACTTTTTTTCTGAAAACCGGTACCACTCTTGTTCTGAAAACCTACTGAAATGCCTGCATAGTTTATAAAAGCCATTCATTGTTCCTGCTGTTGTTCTTGCTTTATTATTATTATTATCACCACCACCACAAAGTCATGGTATGAAAAACAAATTCAGGTCATTCTGCTTCATGCATAATTCCTAACTAATATGACAAATCTTGGTACTTACAGTTTGTGTGAGACAGAAGGGGACTCAAGGTCATCATTTTTGGGAACTGGTAGCAATTAAAATGCTGACTTAAATAGTTTTATAGTTGTTAATACTGTAAAATATGTTCAAATCAGCCATGTACAGCCATACCGAAGTGCTACTTTTTGCAGTCACTTTTCTATTTGTACTGAAGAGTGGTTGACTTAGTTAAAACATGTGATCTATATTTATCAGAATCGTTGACTTTGTTAAAACATGTGATCTGTGTTTATCAGAACCTAAGGCCTGAATGCTAGCTAGCTAGTTAGCTAGCACTGCATCCTATGCAGAGCAAACCTGTGATGCAGCCTCAGCTTATAATTTCCTGCAGACTGCCCATTTTGAAAAGCACTCTGATTTATCAACCTGATGGGAAGAAAACTCTGTAATCTCTGAACTCTGAGAAATGATGTTCATTTTGGAAATGCCTTATTTTACATTATAAATACAAAAATGCCTGCATAAACGCCTGCAGGTATCTTCTCCAGAAAGGGCTGGGCCTAAAATAGCGAAGGATGTCGCAGGCTTCTGGGGAAATGTCTTGGCAGAGCCTGAGACTAGCATGGGTGATGCGTACTGACAGACTGCGAGGGCAGCTTCCACCACACAAGTCAGAAATATCTTTTACTGTATCATAATGTACATCCCTAGATCACAACTTCTTCTAGCTTTTTTTTCATAGACTACCAAGCAGTGGGTGTTTGTCACTGGCTAAGCCAAAGAGCCTCTCTTGTGCAATCAATGTTATGTAGGCACCTTCTATAGGGGACTTTTACCATATCCCTATGTCCTTTTGCAATAACCGCAAAAGTGCAGGCAGCTCCATGGAGATCATGTGAAGAAGTGCCCTTCTTCAGCATTCATTTCTTCTTTCCACTGGCCTATTCTTGGAAGTAGAGGATGTAGACGATATGGAGGCAGAAAGGAATAAAAGAGAACAAGGAAGAGAGGGCATGAAACAGGCAAATGCTAAAGACTTGCTCCTTTTTTTCTCATTTTAGTGAAGGCTTAAAGCATCTCATCTTTTTCAAGCATGCAAAGTATTGTACCAAGTTTTTTTCGTTGAGAGAAAAGAACTAGATAACTTCAGAATAATTAGCTGAAATTTCTCTTTTCTCTTTTTTTAAAGACAATTCCTCATCTCTCCAGGAAGATGAAGAGGTAGATATGGAGGCTGTCAATTGGCAGCTGAACAACACCTCCATGAATGGGCATTCTGCTACCCCAACCACAGCTCGCTTTCCCAGCTGGGTGACTTTTGATGACAACGAGGTCAGTTTTTCACCACAGAACCTTTCTCCCTTGAAAACAGACACCCCACCTGCGGAAAAACAGACTCCAGATGTCAACTTTAACCTCACTGCATCCTTTAAGAAAAGAGAACGGCCTAAAAGCACCTTGGGTGACCTCTCCAAAATTCAAAAGCTAGATCTTTCCTCCTTAACCAAGTTGCCTTCTGTTGAAACACCGCCATGGAGCGCTACTAATCCTTTCTTGGATGAATCTTTGCGAGATGTCCAACCCTCACCTATCAATCCATTCAGCTCATTCTTTGAGGAGCGAGACAGGCGTTCCCAAAGCTCTTCTGTCCCTAGCGCTCCAGGCAAAAGCCAAAGAGACTCTCTTATTGTTCTCCACCAAGAACCTGATACCATCAGCTTCCTTGAGTCAAACAAAAGTGTAGTCCACACAGATGCCGTAGAGCAGCTCAAGCAACTCCAGATTGGAGACCCAGATCGTGTGAGCAGCCCTACCTTGCCTGATGATGATCCCATGATGCCGCATGATCTGGATGCTGCTTTATTTAACCTGGCACCAGCTCAACCAAAGGATGGATGGCCAATGATGCTCAGGATCCCAGAAAAGAAGAATATTATGTCATCCAGGCACTGGGGACCAATATATGTCAAGCTGACTGATAGTGGATGCATACAGCTTTTTTATGAAAAAGGGCTGGAGAAACCTTTCCGGGAATTCAAACTGGAAATCAATCATGAGATTTCAGAACGCAAACTCCAGAACTACGATGAGAATGGAAGAATACACAGTGTGCGGATAGACCGCACCACTTACAAGGAGAAAAAGAAGTATCAGCCTAAACCAGCTATTGCTCACACAGCAGAGAGAGAGCAAGTTATCAAGCTGGGGACTACAGACTATGAAGACTTCCTTAGCTTCATCAGTGCTGTGCAGGACGCACTGATGAATCTACCCACCTCATCAACAGATCTGAGCACAGTAGGACTGAACTACCAAGAAGAAGAAATCACTGTTGACATCAGGGATGAGTTTCATGGCATCTTGGCCAAAGGAGACAATGTGATTCTCCAGCACAGTGTGCTGACCCATATCTATGTTCTCAGCTTCCTTTCTGGCCTGGCAGAATGCAGACTGGGCCTTAATGACATCCTGATCAAAGGGAATGAAATAGTTGCAAGGCAGGACATAATGCCCACTACTACCACTAAGTGGATTAAATTATACAGTTGTCGGTTCCATTCATGTGTGGATGAGGATATGTTTAATAATTCCCGTGTTATCCTGTTCAACCCCTTGGATGCCTGCCGATTCGAACTGATGCGATTCAGAACTGTCTTTGCTGAGAAAGCTTTGCCTTTTACTCTGAGGACAGCAGCCAGCATCAACGGTGCTGAGGTGGAGCTGCAGAGCTGGCTGATGATGTCCACTGGGTTCTCCTCCAACCGTGACCCTCTAACTCAGGTCCCTTGTGAAAATGTGATGATCCGCTACCCAGTGCCAAACGAGTGGGTGAGGAACTTCCGCAGGGAGAGCGTCCTGGGGGAGAAATCTTTGAAAGCCAAGGTGAACAAGGGCGCCAGTTTCGGATCAACCAGTGTATCTGGTTCAGAGCCAGTAATGAGAGTAACTTTGGGAACTGCCAAATATGAGCATGCCTTTAATTCCATCGTATGGAGGATAAACCGACTGCCTGATAAAAATTCAGGTGAGTGGTACATACAACCTCCGAGTGGGTAGGCTAACAGTAAGAATTTATTTTGGGAGATGGGGAGTGCTAGAAAGAAATCATAATTTGTAGTAAACCAAAGTACTTCAATTAGTTACATGAAGCAGTTAACTGACCCCTCATTGAAGTAGTTTTATGTATCATTTAAACAGTGCTAGTGATAGAAAAACAGTTTCGGTGTAGCAGATACAAAATTGTGCCTCCTGTCTCTTTTTAAGAGTACATTATGGGACTTCTGTATCAAATGCCTCACAATGTCTAACATTGTTATGAAAAGCAGAGATTTTTCAGGTAAGTTATAAATGTAAGATATGGGTCTGAATTAACAGGGCCAAATGAATTGCTGTAGCTCTAGCACGTAGGAATTTTTTATTCCAAGTGTAGTGGGCCAGTGCTGTGTATTTCAACCATATGCTGCAGCTGATGCCAATAAGGTACCTGGAATGAGGGCTGCAAGAGGATGCGAGACACTGTGTAACCATTACAGACAAACAAGCAAGCAAGCAAATGAACAATTTTCCCAACACCAGTTTGTGACAGTGTTTCTTCAGTCAGTGCAGGCAGGTTCTAAATATAGCTTAGCTCCAAAGAGAAAATACCAACAGAAAACCCACAAATCTTTTTGTTTCTTGTGTCATGTTAATGATTAAACGTTCAAATGATACGAACAAGCTATTGTTCCCTTTGGTCATCCTTGCCATTTCTTTCACTTCCTGCCTTTCATTTGCTGTGGGCAGTAAAGCTAGAATAGTCAGGTCTATTTTTTTCGTAGTGAATTCCATTTTCTGATTTCTCTAATCTAGATTAGTCTTTTAAAAACTAAATGTAGTTTATTTGCTTGTTTGTTTGCTAATGAATGGTGTAGTAATACAGCTGTCTGACTGAGTGGGTTTTCATAGTTAGGATTCCCTGAAAGAAAATTCAACATTGTACCAGATCTGGCATTTTCTAAGAAGATTTATTTTTTCCTGAGGTTGAGCTACTGTGTCAGCAAATCATTGTTCCAAGTCTTATAAGCTTTTGGATAACATTTCAACCCATACAACCATACGAATTTGAAAGGATATCACTGTCAAAAATGAAGACTCCATGTTTTCTGTTGGTGCAGGATATAGGATGAGAGTTTTGGAACTGAAGAGGAAGTACTGCAGTGAAAAAATACTCTCAGGCTGTATAAGAGCAATAATCTGCTTGTGAGGAAAATCTCACTGTGCCATCTGCACGAGCTCAGCATATGAGATGCTGTGAAACTGGGCCTTCTGTGGCATCTTCTCTCCAAAGATCTCCGTATGACATACAGACTTTACAGCTGGGAAAACTTTAACAGACTGTAACACAGTTATAGAACATGCCAGTAGCAGAGCAGGAAAAGCAGCAGAGCTCCTGGCTCTGTTACCTGCTACAAGTTGCAGTTCCCTTGCGCACTGCCGCTTGGAGGGAGATGTCAGCCCATGCCTCTATTTCCTTGGTCTTGCCTCTCCCAGTCAAGGCCTTATCTGCCCCATAGGCGAGGAAATGAGTGACAGACTTGGCGCTGCTGTTGGAGCCCTGGCACAGAGCATCTAGCCATCAGTGTCACCATGCAAAGCTCAGGGCAGTTAATATCTGTTTACATCCTGAGAGGAAGCGACTCTGCTCGCCCCTCAAGTGAGGTCAGGGGTAATTTCAGGGGGAGGAAGGGCCTTGCGAGCCCTGACTTGGCCAGGGGGCACAGGAGGCATGGGAGGGGGAGGGAATCCCACAGTAGGGGACAGGCCAAGTGTAATTTAAATCTGACCTTGTCTTTCAAAGACTGTTTCTGTGTCTTGATGGTGCTTGTCCTGTCTTGGAGTTTTCCTTACTCTGAGTATATTGCAAACAACAAATTAGGCAAAGAAGTCTGTGGATGGAGCCACTCAGATGCACTGATTTACTAGGGGGTTCAGTCCCACTCCTTAGATTGGGCTCGCACAGACCATGTGCAAGAGATGTGTGGGCTGCTCCCAACTCTGTGTGTGCTTCGCAGGATCCAGCCCTACCCCCGTTTACACAGTAGCTCATCTCCACGTATTAACAGAAGTCTCTGTTCCCAAGCTCTAAGACCAGGAATTACTATTCTGGCTCCCACTTGGAGCCTGCTCACTGCAGCACCTGCCTCTCCCCTCTGACAGCTCTTGGGCTCCCTCTGGGGATGTCTGATCTGCAAAGAGCAGATCTGTGAGCAGGTGCCGGGGCGCCTTGGCTCTTCCCGGCTGTGCTCCAACGCGCAGTCCCGCAGACGCGCGCCCGGGTCCCGGGAGCCCCGCGCAGCCGTTGTGCTGGGCCCTGCTCCGCGAGCTGCCGCGCTCGGGATAGCCCAAGGCAGCCAACACGTCCCCCCGCCTGGGTCCCGCTGCCCTGCCTGCCCCGAGGGCCGGGCAGGGCTGGTGTGGAGACTGGCGCATCCCGGCCCCTGCTTGCTAAGAATCCTCTCCGTTACCCCCTGCCTGGCGCAGGCGTCTTCTCCTGGTGCTTTCTAAGCGGATGGGGCCCCGGTGCTCTCATGTTAGGAACTTGCTGTCACTGCTGTCCGTGTTATTTTGAAGCCAAGGCGCCTGCTATGAACTAGAAGTTCGGAAGCCTACGACAAACAAGGAACTGTGTGTACTCTGCCTATGGGTTGACCTAAGAAACAGTTCTGGACTGGATTTCACTAAATACCTTGCTAAAATCCTTTTCCAAACCAGCTTGGTAAACTTTATTACTTTTCTCCTATCCACAATTGATATTATCACAGCAGTTGATAAAGAAGGCTTATTTATAGGGTCTGCAGAGCTTCAGTTGCAACTGGCTGGACTCCGCATGTGTTTTTTAATCCACCATCAGTTTGTTATGAAAACATCCATGCGCAGGCCTTGGTCATGGGAAAAATCTCTTCCAATAAAATGGGGATGTAGCCTCTAAGCAGAATGCTGGATCTGGACGTTTGAACTTTGGCTGTGGATCCCACGCATGCTGCCCAGTATACTTTGTGAAGCGGAGTAAATTCAACCCTTAAATACAAGCATTTGTATTTAAGGCACCAGAGTAGCCTGCAACTGTTTGCCTCCAATCATTATAGCCCAAGCATGTATGTGAATTATATTATCAGCTTCGTTACTGATGGGGTGAAATGCTAGAGCTCAAGGCAGAAAGATGCTCAAAGGAAAATCAGTCTGTTGATTTCCTCTTGTTTTTACTACAAAGGTGTATCTATCCATTAGGGAAAAACCTCTGAATGAGCCTGATAAATAATCGGGAAGTATATGGAAGTGGTACTTGGTGTGCCTCACATGCGTGGTGCTAACAGACATGGATACGCCCAGTATTTTTGTTACAGATTCGGTGCAAGAGCAGCTTTCTGAATCAGTTCACTTGATTGCCTTCCGTACTTACCTGGTTTAGACAAACAACTTTGGTAGTGTTTGAGTGTTTTGTCTGGTCCTTTCTGTTAGTGGGTACGGCTACTAGAGGAAATTAAGTTACTGAATAATTGTGTACTTAAATTGAAAAAATAAATTCAGGCATTCCTTGATATTGAAGTTAAACCAGCAGAGCAAAGATTACTGACTATTTTGTGAGATCTGGTTATTTGTAATTTTAAATTACAGTTGGTTTACAAAAATTAGCTAACAAAATCTTAATAGCAGAGACTGTGTCTGTGTCAGACTACATGCATGGCATGGGATAATCAGTCAGCAACTGCTAGATCAAATACCTGCACCACCGTATCTGTTCTGTGGGATAATCACCTCTGCGTGCAGCCCCTGGTGCTGAACTTTGTTGCTCCCTCTTTTTCTTACGACCTTCTGCCCAGAATGGCTTTCCAGCAATGCAGGGAGGACAGGTAGAATGAATGGCCTTTTTCTAAGGGATCCTCACATTTTGCACATTAGGGTCCTGCTGCCAGCTCTGAGGGACGTTACCTGTGCAGGTGTAGCTGTCACATACAGAATGCCGCCTCGAGCAATGCCCTTAACCGAGCTTCGGTCCAAATGGTTTGGTCATGTCAGGGAATAAAGTTAGGGGAAACTACAGTTTAGCCCCTATGCAAAGTTATCAGAACAAGGGCTGCCAGGTTCTGCAGCAGGCAGGCAATATTATTTGTCCTTGTTGTTGAGCTTGTACTATTTTTTTTTTATCTGAACTTGTGAAAATCCACTGGTATTTAGCTGCATTAGCTGAAAGATTGCCCTTTGCATGTGTCTAGTTGCAATTTTGAAGAGTTAGTTTGATAGCTCAAATCCCTTAATAGCAATGAACCTCCTGTCACTAGGTGTGCTCAAGCCTAGTCAAGCACTTCGTGTGTTACCTTCGCTTGGATCTGTCCAGAAAGCAACTAGGCAAAGGCCAGCTCAGGAGCGTGGAGGTAGGAGCTGAACTTTCCGTATCAGCTGCCCTGGCTGTGACTTGGGCCAGAGCTCGGAGTTACCTCTCTTGAGTGTCATGGGCCTCTGCTGAGACCCGGGTGTCTGAAGGAGGGAGCAACCCAGTAGAAATTAGGAGAGAAAAGAACTGAAGCAGAGCAGGTGAGGAGGATGGATTGCAATGAGGAGACTGCTGAGACTGGGACAGGGTGAGGAGACAGAGAGGAAGAGAGGAGAGTTGGGTGCCAGCGTGCGAGTTCTGCAATGACTTGTAATGTCCAGGCCTTGGGGAGTGGCCAGCTGTCAGAAACTAAAGCAGCTCAGCCTCACTAGCAGTCCCTGCCCTAACTCCTACTCCTCAGTGCTGTGCATGCAAAGTGGAGGGAGAGCCCCAAAACTTATCACTTGCAGATGGCAGGAACTAAGCAGGAGGACTTTCACCTTGCCCTCCTTAGGACTAGACCTCTTATGAGGGGTTAGAGCGAGGAATTAACAGTTATTTCCTTGCTTCACACAGGTTTGTTCTTCAAATCCAGCAGTTATGTAAACTTACACAGTGTAGTTTCTTTTAGTAAAATGTGGTGACAGTTTCAAATGAAGGCAAAATATCTTCTTCATCTCACCTTTACTTATGATCAACACATGACATTTTAGAAGGATGTGTCACACTATACTTATGTTACATAAACGGGGGGAGAAGAACAGTGGAAATTCCTCTGCGCTGTGGTGCTTTATTTACGTCATGTGCTTTCATCCCTTGAAACCAAATTAGCCTGACTGACAGTCACAGGTTATTTTGTTAATTACTCTGGAAACTCCAGTGACCTTGAAGCAGGTAAGCTGCTGTCAACTGCTATGAATTATTTCACAAAGGCGATTTTGAGATGCTCCTTCCTAGATGTTGTCATTCCTGATCCTTTCAGCACAACTTTTATGCCTGCTTGCTCTCCTTTGCCAGCCTCTGGCCATCCTCACTGCTTCTTCTGTCACCTGGAGCTTGGCTCTGATCGGGAAGTGCCTTCCAGTTTTGTCCGCCATGTGGATGTGGAATTTGACATGCCCACCACATCAGCCTCCAAAGCCACTGTTCGGTCCATCTCTGTTGAGGACAAGAGTGATGTGAGGAAGTGGGTCAACTACTCAGCACACTACAGTTACAAGGTAAAATGAGCCTCTACTGATCACCACGCTTACTTTGCATGCTTCATTTTCTTGCAGAGTGGGCAGAAAAGTACAATAACGTGAGCAGGTGAGGTACGAATTTGCTGCACGCCAGGCTCTGTGCAAGTAGCTACCCATGTACAACTTCTTGACTTATGACAAATAGGCTGTGGATCATCCCTTAGTGAAGATGGAATAAACCTGCTCACAGTTACTTTGGAGGAAGAACATAGGTACAGAAAGGTCCTGGGGAGGAGCTGATAAACTGTGAGGGTCAACAGAGAGTTTTGTTGATATTGCTAGTAGCTGCAATAGGAGGGCTACAGCAAACAAAAGGATTGCCCTGTTTCTGTGCATAAATATTTCTTTTTCCTGCCTGTCCTGAGGAGAGGAGCAGATGGGAAAATGCACTTGTGTAATACCTGCCAAGAATCTCAGTATGCCAAAATCTGCTTGTTAGCTGATCACTCAGGGGAGAAACTGGCTTTCTACCTGTCTTCTCTAAGAGCAATGACAAGACCTCCTGAAAAGATTCCCATGGAAATTATTTTAATAGTAGTTGCAATTACATTTTTAGTAGCTCTTAAATTCCCTGGAGACAGTATTTGGTCTTTGTAAGTATCCTTTTAAGAATTAAATACTAGATTAATTCTGAATTTTTGGAAGTGTTGAAATTTTGAACACAAATGCAGATAAGCATTTTGTAAATGAATCTCTTTGCTTCATGCCAGTCTTGGCAGAGTTTAAAACTGAGACATTTGTTGCCCTTTAGGAAGTCACCTAATCCTCTGTAAGTTTGGTTCTGATTTGGGTTTGGACTAGGTTGGATTCAGCTGTGGACAGTAGTGAATATAAACTCATGTGAGCCCTCTTCTCTTCATAATGCTGTTTGGAAATGACGCCATGACATCGCTGAATCATAAACCTGTTTGGATTGAACTGAAAAATCTTACAGTAGACCAAATCCAGCCCTCCTTCCTTGAGTTCTCTCTACAAGGTTTTCAGTTTACCAAGAGTTTATTTGTCTAAGCAGGACACAAACTGGCATTAAGGAAGACTTCTGATTCCTTTTTTCCCTCCATTCTCATAATAGATGTTCTCCCTCTTTATTTTTATTTTTTTTCTCCTAACAGGTAGAGATAGAGCAGAAAAAAAACTTGAATGAGGATCTGAAGGGAGAAGATGCTGAAAATATCAATGAATGTGCCACACAGTGAAAGCAGATCAGCCTGCAAGTCCTGAGAAAAGCCCTGGAGGAGGAATTAACAGCCCCAGAAGAAGAAATTTCTGTATTGTCCTTAAAAAAGTATGGATTGTTACTTTCAGAATGAAGCTCCACAGAGTATTGAGTATTTTTGCTCATGATGATCCATACTTTGAAGAAGCTCACCGGTGGTTTGTTTGAAGTGGACCCATGGGCTTTTGCTGGGGGGATTTAAGTGCAGCTGGTTTATAGACAAAGTGACTCGTATTGCAGTCGAGCTTGCCTTCGCTGCCTCGGCGCCGTGTAGTCTCTGCACTGAGCCGTGCTGTGGCTCTCACCCCAGCCAGACCGGAGCAGCCTTCATCTCACCTGCAACTTGCCCTCCTATGTTAAGCATTTGCCAACCTGCTTTGGTCATCAGCAGGTTCATTTCCTTCCAAGCTGCCTAATAAAATCCAGCGAGCATTGAGTAAAAGAGTGAGTGTGTCTCATTTCTGAAGATGTCAACAGAGCGAAAATCCCAACCATCATTCCAGAGAATCAGTGAACTCTGCATCTTAAGCACAGTCAGCATCAAGCAGACGAACAACCGCCAGAGCAGCTGATCATCCAGCTGATCTGCTCTTCGCCTTGTCCTCTGGCCTGTAGCACGTCACAGGGCACATGTTCATTTGGGGTCTGGACAAGCTACAAGAAAGCTTTTCCAGTTCTTAAAATCTTCATTCTTTAGTCTGGGCTGGTCTGTTATCTTGACTGAACATGGTTATAGCTGCTAGGAACAGAGGATTTGCTATAATAATTTGATATATAGAAGGGACATTAGTAAAAAGATGCTTAAGGAAAACACATACCTTTTTATTAATGTTTTCTTGGGTAGTGGGTAATATGGCTGGCAATTGATGAAAAATAACAGTACATGTACAGTCTGTCCTTGCAACGTAATATTGTTTTCATGTTCTGTTTTGAACCTACAATACAAATAATTTCTGCACAACTATCTTTATAAAACACCCTAACTTAGCCTGCACTCAACTTTTTTTTCTCTCTCTTTTTCCAGCACTAGAACTGCAGGCTTCCATTGGGGTGATTTTTTATCTCCACTTAGCCAAAAGTAACAGCAGGTCTTAAATATTCCTTAAAAAACACAAAAGGCAAAATAGTCACTTACTGATGTATATTATAGTACAGATAAAACCGTGATCAAAATACCTAATTTTTTTGTCGTTGTTTTCATGACTTGCATAATATTTGTCTCCAAGTACAAAAACTTTAGATATGAAAAAGTAATTTATTAAACCAACTATCTTTTAAATGGTTACTGCTGGCTTTAAAATCATATATTTGGAAGGCCCTGAAAATGTAATTTAGCATCATAATGAATTAAAATTGAAACTTTTTATAAAAGTTATAAAAGTATTTTACATTTCACAAAACAGAAAATTGATTTTCATTTCTGATTCATCACTGCTTTCACTGTTTTATTTTTCACCATGAAAATTACTGTAGTAGTCAAGGTCCCAGATAAAACATGAGGTTAATTACACTGAGTCAAACACTGAGTCAAGTGGTTGACTTTAAAGCAAATTAGAGGGAAAGTCTGAATGCCTTTCCATAGACACCTACATTTCAGGCCTAGGTCAACCCAGATATATGTATATATCTACCCAAACATCCACCAGCAAAATCTCACTGCTGTAAATTAGTGAAAGCCTCCATCCCTCAAGGAGTTCATGAGCCCACAGTGCTGCTGTGTTGCAGATGATAGTCCCACTGAAGCCCTGAGAGCTTTTCTGGCCTTGCCAGTTATTTGCAATGTCACCCTGTAAATGGGAGAATGGAACTGATTTTTATGAAGCAGTTTAAATTCAAAGGATGCAAACTACTGATAAAGTGCCAGTAATTATTATTTATTAATTGACAGTTTAAATAACAGCACAGGTCTAAATTCATGTTCTCTGTTACAGGCCGACTATGATGAATTTCATGGAAACTCCTCTGTACAAAATTCACTTTTTTTCTCACTCTTCTTTCTTTTCACTAATTGTTTGCAGTTCAGAGTTATTCAAAAAACTTCTGGATATTCTTCCTGTGTTTCTCTTCTGCTTTTAGAGTACAGTTTCTGGGAAGGACCAGCAAGAAAACGAACAAAACAGACTTGAATGTGTTCTGAGGTATTGATGATGAAGTTTGAGCTTTGTGAAAGAAACCGTTAAGGAGATTTCCAGCTCTGATCTGCAGACCCAAAGGAGTTGGCTCATTTTTCTCCAGCCCTTGTAAACACAAATAATAGCTAAAATATATTGTACTCCTTAAGGTGAGGAGAAAACTCAAAATCATTTCCCATCTCTGTTGAATTCTAAACTCTCCAGTCTCTATCGTACTCCACCCACAGAATTCTTTATGACAAGCAAATTGAAAGATGAACATAAAGTAAAATAGGAGTGACTCCAATCTCTCTTACCTAGTTGTAAAACAGAAGTATCTCTTCCAAGGTTACCGGACCTGTGCAGGAGAAACTGGAAGGCTGCCATGGCTTATTATAATAAACAGCAACAACAGCAAAAGTTGTTTTAATCCATTTTGGCCTTTGGAGAATATCTGTCCAATATTCCTGCCATTGAATTTTCAAGATTTAGTATGATTCACCTTGGCCAGATTTTTCAAAAGGTCTTACTTCCCATTGAGGCACTAGAAAAAGTGGTTAGATTTTTTTCACACTATGCACCAAATGCTATAGAAAATCTCCTGTTGATACCACCAGGTGTGACTGTCCAGCCCATTCTGAGCACAGAGAATTTGAACTCTGGCATCTCAGTGCCTTTGTAGAGGGTCCCAATGTTCTTGTTTGATTAGACAGTGCCAAATTCTCAGCGTGAGTTGTTGTCTGTCACTGTATGAGCTGTATGTGCTCGAACCACACACTCTTCATCCATAGGTAATAATTTGGACAGATTGTTGATGGGGATGAGCCTTTTGTCAGTTTTAGAGTAGCAGAAAGGATTTAGATAAAAGAAAAAGATGTGCCTGTAGTAGGGATGATTTCATCTTGGGGAAGCATCTCGTTAACTTGTTGTTTAACTCTCCTTTTGGGAAAGATATAATTACTGTTCTTTAGTTTATTTGAAAACTTTGTAGTATTCAAATGCTCCATGCAGGAAATGTGCCTTCAAAGCAAGCACACATTTATTCCCTGAAGCTGTTCCCACTTTAAACCTTCCTTTATTTTGCATTATGGATTTATTTCATTTTTGTACTGTGGTAAGACTTGAGCTCTTGCCAGGAATTTTGCATAGAAAAAAACTAAACAGTATGTTTACAAGGGGAAAAATGAACATAATCTCTGAGCAGCTGAGCTTATTTGAGCAAACTCCTCTTACATTTATTTATTGTAGATACCCTGATAGCATGAAAAAAGGGCAAAATTAGCTGAGAAGTACTGTATCAGACTGATATGTGTCCTTTAAAGTTACTTATTTAGAATCAAAAATAATCATCCCATGAAGGAGAGAGAGATTTTAGGTTCTTCATTGTACATGAACATAAGTTCCATAAGAAATTGCAGAAATATTTTGCTTTTTCTGATGTGTTGCTGACTGACATTTACTTGGCAAGACATCCAAGCTGGTTTGATCATCTTTTTTTCCAAGGTTCCAGAATTCTTTTCTGTGACTTTATTAGCTCTCGTTTATAACTGTACTCACCTGTGGAACTGCTCACTGCAAGAACTTGACCTCTCCTGCCACTTACATCAAACCTGCATTATCCTTACTTGCAGTTCATTCTTTGCACTATTGACATTGATTGGTTTGATTATTATTTTGTAACATGTTCCTCCTTATTTGTTTTGTAAAATAAGAAAGTCTATACACTGGGTAACTTTGTGGAAGTGCTTTATTTTTTAGTTCATTTTATTTCAGCTGTTGAAATAGGATGTCTCTTTTTTTTCTTTTGAACTGTGGGAAAATTTAAATAAATGTTAAGATGGAATAGAATGTCCACGTTCTCACTGTGAAATTGAAGCTGTGTGTAGTATGTGCTGTATATCCCCATCTCGGTACTAACCCCCCGCAATTCAAAGGAGGAAAAGGAACTGCTTTGAATGGTACAAGGAAGGACAGACATTAGAGGTAATGGGATTATACAGAAGATTATTTCATCTCATCATCCAGACTCAAATATGATCAGCAAAGGAGGTGAAGAAGAGCCAGATAACAGTCATACGGAGCAGTGCTGATATAATGCAAACAGAATCCTACACTCAGCCATACTGAAAAAAGTACTCGAGAACTGACATTTTACTCCCTAGTTTAGCAGCTGTTATTTCCTACTCTATGGACCTCATCTGTCCTCTAACCACTAAGGTCATGAATCCGTGAGAGAGAGAGAGGGCAGCGTCTTCCTGTGATCAGAACATCTGCTCTTCTGCAAAGCAGGAACGGAAGCTCAGGGGAGATACTCAGAGTATTTGAGGCTCTGGGTGAGGTCTAAACTATTTTCAGAGGCCTGGGGCATGATTATTTGTATGTTTTCAAACTCGATGAAGCCACAGATCATCTCACGCACCTTCCCACCTCTCCTGATGCCGCTGAGGCCCGGTGCAGTCCCCTTTTCTCTCCAGAAGCCCTCCCTGTGTCAGCCTGAGGAGCTGGATAATCCCGTTACCCAAAGCAAATCTCATACCCGGCAGAGCGGCTCAGAGGCGTGCTGAGAGCTCGGCGTGTGCTCCCCACTTTGCCTCAGCAATACCTACAGTTATTAAATCAATTGTTTCACAGTATAAGAAAGTGAAAGTACAGAAGGATCCTCCTGATTCATTACTCAAACAGTAAATCAAGACCGCCATAGGAAAGAAAGGAAGGTTCAGTGCCTGCTATCAAGATCTGTTTATTTACTATATTTGAAAGTATCAAAGTGGTTAGGATTGAACTGACCATGATAGCTTTATAATAAATAAAATAAAAAAAGTTTAATAAAAGGTGTGTTATAGAAAAAAAAAATGAAACCAAGCAGTGGAAAGTTCCTTGGCGGTAGCACTGTCCTTCAGGACAAGCCAAAGTAGGGCCCTACAAGAGAGGGACACACCAGAGCGCCAGTGCAACGTGTACCCAAACAAAAGGCGCCACTAGAGCGAGATAGCGGAGTCTGGGGTGAAACAGCACCACAGCTTTCTTCCAGTGCTCTCAGCTGCCATTTGCCTTGCCATCTAATTCAGCTCTGCTGTAAATTTATAAGCAGGACAGGAACTGCTGGAGGGTCAGCTGAGGACGAGCAGCAGGACGGAGGAGCCGCGTGCCGCAGCCCAGCTGTAGCCTCGCTGCCCCACAGGTGCAATTGCCAAGCACACCGATCCCCAAAATACTGCCCTTGCAGGCACAGCGTTACAAGCCTAACACCAGCTGCCATGTATAAGCAAAGAATTTGGAGTGATACTGTAAAGACAAACTGCAGAAAAAGTGCTTTCCTGGACTCTGAACAGCGGAAGAGCAAAGCCTGGCGGAGGGGGTACCCCTGCAGAGCGGAGCGGAGCGGGCGCTCGGGGCTGGGGCAGCCCTTCCTGCCCCGCTGCACCCGGCTCCCGGCTGCCGCCGCCCCGGGGGCTGCGGATACTCGGCCCCGCTCCGCGAGCTGCTGCAGGCAGAGGCTGAGTGCAGCACGAGCACAGCTCAACGTTGCTTGCTGAGGTGAGAATGCCTTTGTAAAAGCTTTCCCATACGCAGAACGGCAGAGGAAACATCTGCTTTTCTGTGTGGAAGCAGAGAAGCTTGTCAGGGCACAGCCGGTTCAGAAACCTTATTGACCCAGAGAGCACTTGTATTGAACAGGAGTGAAAGGGGAAAATTCTGTATCTCATCTTGCAGGAGCAGATAGAAATACACAGGAATTCTGTCTTCTGGACAACAGAAGAAAAGCAAAGCTGCAGACAACTATCTATTTAGAGACAGACAGAGCTCGATTGCTATGGCCTCCTCTCTCCTCCCCTCTCCTTGAATCAAAATCTTGTCAGAACTGGACTGCATCAGTCAGCAGGCTATTTTTTTTCCAAGCTGTTACTTACCCTTTGCACAGGAGGCTGCAATGTCCCTGGCAGTGGGGAGGTGACAGCTGGCATGAGAGGAACAACCAGGGGAGTGAGGGTGGCCAAATAGGTTATGCTGAAGTTACAATCTCAACGGAGGAAAATGTGCATTACTATCTCATGAAGTCAAGAGATGAGTCAAGAACTAAGCAGAAAATATGACTTGAGCCTCAGTCTACAAACCCTGCTAGGGTCAGTACAGGAAAATAGAGGCAATAAAAAGATTAGTACAAATACTATAAAAATTGCAATGTTTGCGAACAAGTATAATTGCACTTGAGACTACATCACATTGTCAAAAACAGTTTTTAAATTGTACAGTAACAGAAAAACTAAAAATTCTAGGATGATAAAAGTGTAATTCCAATATGATACTTCTGCATGGTAAGTTACGGGTTTGTGGTATGTGTCCCATTATAGAATTGAATTGCGGATTTCCACAAGTGGAGCTTTGTGTTTGCCCTCAGCAGCTTCACCGGAGGCTAAGGGGCTGCTGCTCTGGTAGTCACTGGGAAGCATCTGGAGCTGAAAGGGCCCATTTTTCTGGACTACTGACTAGCTCCATAAGATAAGTCCAGGGAAAAATAATTCTCACTGGTTTTCAGAGACTGTAAATTCATGAAGAATTTGGCCCCTTTGTGAGTCACTGAGTATCAGCAGGGACCCAGATCTCAGACTTAGGTGGGAGAATTGACTATTTCAATGTATATTGTGTCTGGCTGAAAAAAAAAAAAAGAATCAAAAACAATCAAAATTTCCCATGGTGATGACTTCTCTATGCATGGGAGTAGTCCCCAGCTATCTGTGCCAGTCACTCGCAGACTCAGGCTGCACAGTGAAAACACCAACTCTGCTAGAGCTTCTGCTCTAGCCTCTTTAGCAGCAGCTACTTTTAGAGCTGCGGCTTATAACAACTCTAAGATGGAGGGTAGTAAGAGTTGGTGCTGTACAAAGACTTAGTGAAAAATTATGTTCATAAAGTCTATTTCACCCTGTCATGAAGTAATTTCTTTTAATCAAAAGTTGTACTAGTTATCTGTTCTCAGAGTATTTAATCATTTCACATTTGTTATGCATTATGCATACCCTTTTGCAGGAGTCAGTCAACAGTCATTGCTGTCAATGAGGGTGCTACTGAATCATTTTAGCACAAAGAGGGAAATTTAAAACACGTATTTTTGCTTTGTTTTGTTTTCAGTTGGAGTTATGGTACCAGCACCTATGTGAGCTCTCCTGCCTCCCTCTTGTGGCTTCATTTTGTACTTTCAGCTTGGAAAATACAAATGTGAAGCAAAAAACAGGAATTGATGACAGCTTCCTGCCTTATGTAAGACTCCTCTCTGAGTCTAATAGAAGAGCTCCTTAAATTGGGAATCTCCCATTATCATTATAAAAAAAAAATCTGCCTATGCTCCCATACTCTCACTTTTATGTGGGAACAATTGAACATGTTTGATAAAATCAGTGGTAATTCATGCTGCTTACTTTTTCTAACTGATTCTGGATATTGGGATTCAAGACACCAAATGTAGGAGCTTCACGCAGGAGTTATTTGTTGTATGTATGTCCCATGTTATGTGGTATTTTCAAGTAATGCTAGAGAGTCTAGACAGTTAGAATCACTGTGCTCTGAACACGCTGACCTCTAGGGAACTATGCCTTATACATTTTAGTTTATCAATTTGTCCTTTACAATAACATTCCATTTAGGAATAAGAGTTTTCAGACATTAAGAAGCTAAGCCCATAAGAGCTAACTGAAACAGGAGAATGTACCTTCTGTACTCGATAAGAAAGCCAAGACTTAAGTCACTACCTTGGAAAGACAGAGCCCAACTAAATGCAAATCTAACTGTCCTCCTTTGTTTCCCTAATCCGCAAGAATATCTTCTCCTGCCAAGGTCTTTCTTCATTCCTTAGTAACTTACACTGATACCAACATAGAACATTGCCTGCTGCAAGATTCACAGAGACATGCGAACAGCTTCTTGAAACCCACAGCTGAACATTGGGTAGAAGAAACCTGGACATCTGTAGCAGAGGTCTATATAAAGGAAAGAGAATGAGTTGCATAGCTGAAAAAATACTCCTCAACTTCTTACTATACTGAGTCTAAAAGCAAGCGACTGCAGTTCTGAAACTGTTCTGCTGTTCCTTGGCAACTTTCCCCAGCTCCATCCCCAGCTTCAGCTGGTGTTGGCAGCTGGAAAGGGGGCTTGCTTTGACCAGTCGCACATCACATAATCAGCAGGGTGATGTGGACAGAGACATCATCACTTCGGCTGTGCAGGTACCCTCATC
>NW_010586143.1:130034-142169 GCF_000705375.1 Tinamus guttatus
AGCCCCCCCGCTCCTCTGCCCTTCCTCGTGCTTTCCGCACTCGGGTGGCTCGCTGTGTAGCTGCTGCTCACCGAGGTTTGCAATAAGCAGTCACAGAAACCTGCGCAGCCATCCAGCCCCAGTCGCTTTTTTCATTTTTTTTTTCCATTTTGTTTTTATTTTCTTTCCTCCCCTTTACTACGCCGAAAGCGGCCCCGAGCCCCCCCGCACGGCCGCGACAAACCGGGAGGGGAGTCCAGGCGGCGCGGCGCCCGCTCGGCCCCTTGTTTGTGGCGCTGGGATCCATCATGGCCGCCTGCCTTCCTGCCTCCCTGCGCCTTGTGTTCCTCCTCCCTGCGGCTGCCCTGTTTATATAGAGCTATTGCCGCTCTCTAATATAGACTCTGCCTGGATGGGAAGGTGCTTTCCAGCCCCACGTCACCGCCTCTCCATTTAAACACCACATCAGCCTTTAAATAGGGAGAGAGCCGCCGAGAGCGGGCTGGGAGGTGCATGCATCGGCAGGGAGGCAGGGAGACGGGCGCTCGCTTTTTATTTTGTCCCTGGCCTCGCGCTCGGCTGCAGCCCTGGCGCGGGGCTGCTGCTCTGCGCTCGCCGCCGGCCCGAGCGGAGGGGCTGCGCGCCCGGCTGCTCCTCCTCGCCGCTGTGCATGGACTTTCCCCCATCTGTGCCTTGCACCAAGGAAGGGATCTCCCACCCCCGCCCTTTTACGTGTTGTGAAAGTGTTTATTTTTTATTTGTTTGTTTTGCACTTGTCCTTAGCAAGTGCAGAGTCCTGTATGCCCATGGACTCTCTTAAAAACCTGCTTTTTTTTTTTTTGCTTTGCTTTTCTGTTTTCTTCTTCCCCTGATAGGTAAGAGCAAAACAAGAGATTTGGATCCGATATGTCAAAAAGATATGTGGTACCTGTTTTAGGCACTTTGCCAAGGTCAGAGCGTGGTCTGACAGCAGCTCTGGAGCTAAAAGCATCATGAATTTAATATTAAAGTTTTGTCTATGGGTCATGGGCTGCAGGATGCTGCTTGAATGTTTCTGAGTGTTTCTGGTGGCGAAAGCTGATGAGCCTGCAGGTATTTCTGTTGCAGTCTAGGAAGTGCAAGGCTTTTAGGGTTCTCACTACTTCTTGATTTAACTGCAATATTTTGTATACTGCTTAGAATAACAGTAGTAGCAAATGTGAAACATATATTTTTTTTTATTCAAGCTTGAAATGATCGAGGGTCATGTTACTTTGATGTTTTACCAGATTTTGTATCAGAGTCTTAGAAAAGTAGTCAGTGATTACATGCAGGACTCAGTAAAATGCATATCATGTGTGTGACCTAGATTTGTCAGCTATCCTTTTCTGTATAAAACTCTGACTTTGTTGTTGTCAAAAGAAAAAGATCTATTTCTGTAATCTGTCTTTCTCTCTCTTTTTCTCACTCTTTCTTTTTTAACACCAAGTTAGTAATGAACAGAAGTAAAAAAAAAAAAAAAACACTGTGAATAATCTTCAAAGTACTTGTAGGTATCTTTGAAGCAGTTTACTGAGGCTTGATTTTTCTGGGCTGTGTCCTGGCATAGCAGTGTTTCTGTAAGGTTCTCAGAAGAGATTGTGTTTGAACATTGTGTTCAGAATAAAGCTAGCCAGGCTTCAGGACAATTCTGAACTAAAGAGAACAACCTTGTGAAGATACGCCTGTTACAATCGATACTGCATGGTTAACTCTGTAAAATTCAGCTTTTACTCAGTAGTAGGTCAATATAGTTAGCGTAGGGTTATCCAAGTGAGTGAGAGCAGTTCAGAATCCTGCACTAGGATGATGACTTTAGTGGGCTAGACTTTGCCACAGCATCTCCTCAAATCTGAATTCCTGGAAGCATGTTCTTCCTAATATAGGACATATAAATGTTAATGTTTTACAAGCAGTAAAAGATTTTGTAGGTGACAAAAGTAATTTCTTGAAGTTTGACAGCTTCAGTAATTGATCATAAGTATATGTGTTCCTACTTTTTAGGCACCTGTTTGATGCAATTGTAGCTGAAACTAGTTACCTACCTTTACAATGTGCTCCTTTAGGTATCCTTACAACAGCTCCATAGACTAGAGGAATTCATCCGAGATGTTTCAGGGATAAATGCAGAAGTGAGCAGGGACAAACTGCTGTCAAATGCAGAAAGTGTGCAGCATGCATCTTTGTGTAATATTTTGGTTATGGGAACCCCAACTGCTGAAATCTGGGTGCTGTAATAATAACTACAAAGAGGTACGGTATCCGCACCCTTGAAGCTCTGGAGGAATGTGGGAAACGTAAGCCCCTAAAGGCATGTGGTACTTCTTAAAATAGCTTGCTGTTTGCTCTGTGGATTTTTCTGTGTGTGTGTAGCAGTCTTCACTGTGCTCAGGATTTTCTTTTACAAGATGCACAGAGAGAGGGAGACACAATCATTTCCTTATGTCCCCGGAGGGGGAATTACCAGATCTCAAACCTTTTCTATGTGTTTGCGGTTGTATCTAATAAATCAGGAATTTTAATTGTTGTCTTTCATCTATAGTAAGTGTTTGGAACAGTGTTTATTGAAGAGCAGTTTGAGAATGTTTGCTCTTAAGAGGGCTTAGAGTTTACAATAGCGTGCACTTTATGAAGGAAGCACTTTAATATAAACCAAATGAAAGCATGATTATTATAATGGTAATCTTTTAAGTTTCTGTAGAACACTGGATGAATTTATTGCTGGGATTTCTCTTAAACTTTGTTACATATCACTCGGTAATCTAAACATGCAGTTAAATCTTTAGGTCTAATGCAGTAAAGCTGAAGTGATTGGTTAGTACGAAAGAATTACAAGAAAATGACTTAGATTTGGAGATGGTTGTCTTTATGCATGCTTGTATAACTCTGGTAACCATAGAACAAGAGTTCTGAAGAGGAAAAAAATGTGAAAAAAGTAGGAAAAAGATGTGCAAAGGATTTGGATTTAGTTGTTTGGAGTGGAGGGTTACTAACATTTACAGTCTGATGAGAAAGAATTTTGGTACATTTTCATTGCCTCATTTGACTGAATATAAAAATTGGTCAGAAGACTTAATTCACCAAGGATCCCATCTCTAGACTTTTTAAGTAATTGCATTCTCAAGTTCAGGTTTTGAATGAGCAAGCAGTGTATGAAAATGGTTTTGTCATTCAGCTTGAGAATTTTAGGGGTTTATATAAACAACTTGAGCACCATATAAACAATGGCTACAGTCAGCACTTTGCATATATCTAAGACAGTGCACCCTGCTCCTTTTTAAGGGCCAGTTCTTAATGCTGGCCCTTAAAATGCTTTTGCTAAGTAGCAAAAGAGAGCATTTTGTGCTCTTTTTGAAATTCCACCATAGATGTCTCTTGAGAAAGATGCAACTCCTTTCATGAGTGACAGCAACAAGACCTATCTGAGCTGGGTGTTTCATAAGGATGTATGCAGGCAGGCAAGACCATTTTTCTGAATACGTTATAAAAATATATGGGTAAAATTGGGAAGGGGAGGGAGGGGAAGGGCAGATGTGAGTCTACTGTAAATGTGCAGATACTTCTGTCTTTCCTCTTTTCCCTCCTCCTCATACAATCATAACTTTTCTGGGTGTTGTGACAGTATGTAGCTAGAATGCTGTCCAAAACTTCTGACCCATGGAATGATAAAAATGAACTCTAACTCTTGCCGTGAATGGTTCTTTTGCTAAACCATCGTTGTGCTCAGTGTTGTCTTTCTGTCTTTCTGTCTGTCTGTCTGTGTGTCTGTCTTTTTACTTATTGCATGGGAAAAAGAAAATGTTCCCAAGCAGACTGTTAGCTATAGAATCAGCTTGCTGTGTCTGATGATTAATATTTTCCTGTTGGTTCTATTAGCTGATGAAACTTTGTAAATACACCTTACAAAAATGACTGATCCTGGAGAGAAGAGGAGGTAACTGCTGGTTGAAATTAGGACTGTTTATATAAAGTTGGTTTTAATAGTGAAGTGGAGCAAAAAGATGATTCAAGGAGCAAACAGTTTCCATCCTGCAGATGCAGATACATAGGCAGTGTGTCCCACTGACTTAGGAGGAACAATGCAGGTGCCTGAAGTTAAGCATGTTTATCTGCATAATGCGCTCTTGGCTCGCAGGCAATGCTAGTACAATGGTCGAGTAGCATTTTTGTGCTAGGTGCATTGTCTAAACTTTATGAAATTCGTTGACTATCGGAAAACATGACTTCAAAAGCTTGAAGTTCATGTTGAAATCATCTTTGAATTAAGAATCTAGTTGTTGAGGTCCCTAGATCCTTCTAGGGTTATTAAATGGAGCATCTATTTTCATCTGCTATGAATTACTTAAGAAGAAGAATAATCCTCTTACTGGAGTGTGCCATTTCTAATTTTCTTGCTACATAGAGCTAAAAAAAAATTCTCAAGAGTAGTCTGCTTTTGGAATATCTGTATTGATGCAGTTAATGCTCTACTTAAAGCTTAAATGTGCAAGTATATAATATTATTTTGAAAGAAAAAGGTTTCTCAAAATAATCTGCTGTTTTACTTTTTTTGGAGAAGTTGAGTTTTGAAAACTATGTTTACAGCAGCTATGTTCAAGTAAAACAAACTTATCCTATTACTTCAGGTTGGAAAATGTGTGCTGAGGCAAGGAACAAGATGATAAATTCTGCCATTTCAGCCACTTGATTTGCAGCAATACATTTTAATGTTGAAAAGTGGAAAGCCAATGAAAATGAAGAGAAAATAGGATGTTCTAGCACACTGCCTGCCAGAATATTGAAGTGTTGATTTTCTGATCAAAATTCTTAAAGAAAAAAGCATTTCAGAATACCCTGTCACAAAATCACTAAGGACTTAGTGCACTAAGGAACCATCAGAAGAGCGAATACCCTGTTTTCAGATTTCTGGATAGCTTCTTTTCTTTGTGATATCAGTACATTTCTTAAAACTCTCTTACATTTGGAAACAATGATATTCTGTCTTTTTTTTTGGTGCATAGTGGTCTGCTGGCCTCTTAACTTTGTCTTGGTCTTGTAAATGATGTATTGCTCCTCCATCCCTTATTCTAGAATGTACCTACTGCATATATGTAGTATATTTAACATATCTTTAACAAATCCAGTATTTCTGGTATGAATTAAGCAGCTGCATATGCATAAAGCAAATGTTGATGTGTATGGGGTAAATTTAACTAGTCCTAAAAATGCCAGTCCAACCATCCAGCCATATGTGCTTTAGTGTAAGATGTGTTGGGTTTTTTTTTGTTGTTTTTTGGGTTATTTTTGTGCACAGCTGTCCTGGCGTGCAGGGTGATGTGTTCAGTGCCTTTGAGCTTTACTGCTTTGGTGAGGCTGGAAGTTATGGAGTAGGGGCAGGGATTTGACTGTTAGAAGAGGTTGCAACTACTTCCAGATTACTTTAGAAAAGTCTACAGACAGCCTAAAAAAAACAGTTGTTGTCAGTGAAACATATGTGGTTTCCAAACTGTAGAACTCTCTCTCTGCTGATTCACAACTCCTACCTCTACCTTGCAATTAGCTAGCACAGATGTTTAAACATAACAAGGATTTCTTTGATGTTCATATGCCATTGCAGACATCCAAGCTATAATATCTGTTTGAAAGGTGTGAAATATGTATAGTACGCTTATCCTGTGGGCTTATAGACTTGAGCTTTATGCATTAGCTGATAAGGTTAAGCGTTTATATTCTTTTGGAATCGTTTCTGGATGTTTAAATTCACTGTATCAGTTACAGTTTAGGCATGAAATAAAGATGTATGTGCAGTTTTTTCTCTGAAGAATTTATAATGTAAGAACAGAAATACTGACTGAAAAGCAAAAGTCTTCAGTAGTCTGTGTAAGCAGATGTCAATGGAAGAACAGATCATTCATGTGCCCTGGTTCTGAGTTTTTATCCTGTGAACTTCCTGAGCCAGATTTGCTTTTTGTTCAGTTAGCAAACATTAAAGATATTTTTAATGTATTTGTGTAGTATCCTTTTGAGCCTTTATAATTCTATGACAAACATGCAAACATGCAAAGATTTTTGCATGTCTAACAGTTAAGCTTGTTAGCAAAAAAAATTGCTGAATGGAAAACTCTTTTGTTTATTTTGAATTCAACTCGATATCTCGACAGTTTTTTTTTTCCCATGGCTGTATCACAAAGGTAGCGAACAGTCCGTTCCCATTTCACCTTCTTATAGCCATTCTAAGCTACCATACAGTTTTGACGCATTCTCATAGTTTACTTTAGCTGCGTGTGAGGAATGACATTCCATATCTCTTGATTGTTTTTGTTATTCTTTACATGTCGTGAAATTATGAAAGCAGAAATACATGCACTATTTAAGACATGGGCAAAAAAATGAGTATTTTATATACTGTTATCTAAGTACTTTACATAGAGCATAATGGATGCCTTGGTTTTGTTCTCTGTTCTTTTCGTAATGTTGCCGAACACTTGGTTTGTTTTTTAATGTGGCAAGTATTGATGTAACATTATCACTGAACTGTTGCAACTCTGAGTCTTGCCTCTGAGTGGTAGCGACGGCTTCGGAGCTCGTTTTGTGCAGTTGTTGCTAGTCCATGATAGAAGCAGAGCTAGAAAGAGTTGTCATTTTTTTTTCTTTGATATTGCTGATTTATGCTTTCCTTCTGGAAACTGTAGTCACTCAGAAGCATACATTCTATTCTGTATGCAGTTTTCAGATATTTTTCAAGACAAAATATGTCATTTTAATATTATAGTGTTAAATTTCTTTTTAAACAAGTAGCACTGACTAGCTATTTCTCTTACAGCCTAAATTGTACAGGTCCGTAATTGAAGATGTCATCAATGATGTCAGAGAAGTTTTTCTGGATGAAGGAGTGGATGAACAAGTTCTTATGGAACTCAAAACAGTAAGTTGTAACTTTTTTGTTTTTAATAGACTAATAACACTGAGTGATTGTATGCTGCTTACTGTTATACACAGTAAAGATTATAATTTTTAGTTAGCTTAGTATATTAATCTTCGTATCTGTAGCCCCGTATCTTTCAGATTAAATTTCCATATGCAGGTATCTGTTTATCTTTGGTTATTTGGAAGTTTAACTTTGATGAAAACTCATGACAGGCATCAGAATTCCCTGTGTTATTTCAATTGTGTCACATTTTGTTTATGTCTTAAGAAAGAGTTTTATTGTCAGGTGTTCTTTACCTGCATATGAAATTTTTGATTTCCATACTAGCTTATACTGTGCACATCATATTTTTTTCCCTAAACTCTAATTAGAGTATTCTCTGTATTTTAATGGGTTAGAGGTGATCTAAGGGAGCCAAAAGTGGGTTCTAATACCGGTCTCATATGGGCTCTTTAAACTCTTTCTGAGCAAAGATGCCCTTGAAAAGAGAATGAGAAAAAGATGTAGCATAAAATGAGGAAATAAAGGAAACTGGGAAAGTAGATATCTGCCCAGTTCAGCTGTTGAACAAGGAGTCCTTCAATAAGTGAGAATACTGCGCTCGGTGCGTAATACTGAAAATTGGGTGGTGTGTGACAGAAATATCGAGTTCCAGTATGGGCTATAAGGAAACAGGTGAAGATCTCCCTTAACCCTTCCAAATCACGACCTAGTGTGATGTGGGGTGGGGGGCAGGGAGAGAAGGAAAAGACAGTGAATGCCATAAGAAAAGTGTCTCAATGTTTGTGTCATACACATATTTTACAATAATTTAGGAAAAGATTAAATGAGGAAAGATACAGGAAAGAAGATAAAGTATTGAAGAGAAATAGTGAGGAAGTCTTAAGCAGGATTTGAGATTAAGGATCCTGGGTGCGTGCCTGCAGTCTTTTTGACTGCATGTATTATGGAATACTTACTGCCTTTTTTGCAAGAACTGCTTTGCTGTGGTTGTGGCTCCTTTAGGAGCCCTGTCAGCTAAAGTCAAGGAACTGAAAGGTTGGAGACACTGAAATTGATATTGATATGGTAGAAATTGTGTAAAGGTTTGGACCTTACTGTAGGTATTACTGGCAGTTTCTATTAAAGTGTGTTATCATGGAAAAATCTTCAAGCATCTAGTATTTAGTAGTTTTAGGAAGTTGTTTAGGACATGGCCTTAAAGAGGAAGTTTTTTTTTTTTTTCTCTCCCCTGTTTAAAGAAGTCTTTTTAAAAAAATGAAGATAGAGAAGTTGAAACTAGAAAGCAGATTTAAAGTTGCTAATTAATTTCTGTTTGTTCTTCTGTTAAGGTTGTAATGATTCTTCCATTAATGAAAGAAAGATTGCTAACTGAAGTTTAAGCTTGGAGTGACTATTCTTATGGGATGCTTAGTTCCTCCTCTTAATATTTATGCCTCCTTGGAGTTAAATCTTGAGCCTATGCATGCCAAAAGGCTTTTTGGTTAAGTTTATTGACCGAGATAAACGATGAAAACCTTCAGTTTTGTTGTACTGTGTTTATGTCATTGCACATCTGAATGAACAAAAATAGTACACAGATTCCTCTTTCCTTTTTCAAACTAGCTGTGGGAGAACAAGCTGATGCAATCCAAGGCTGTAGATGGCTTCCACTCAGAAGAGCAGCAACTTCTGCTGCAGGTGCAACAGCAGCAGCAGCAACAGCAGCAGCAACAGCATCACCACCACCACCATCACACACAACCTCAGCCGCAGCAGACTGTGCAGCAGCAGTCTCAGCCCCAACAAGTCCTTATTCCAGCATCTCAGCAAGGTCAGGCTCATTCGCTAACATCTCCGGGACAAGGTGCTCAGTTGAGACCAGATTCGTTGCACGTTAGTCATTCAGGGCAGGATGTTTATCTCATGGTTAATTTTGTGTCTTTATGTCAAGCTTTCTCTACTTGTCCTTGCTTTATAGATTAAGACAGTTGTCCAAAAAAAAGGAAAAAGTGTGCATAGAAAAATATCCATATAATTGTATCAGTCACCTTCTGCAGAAGATGTTCGAAAAGCAGAATCCTTTTTTTGGTCTTATACTACTGAGTAACTTTAATTTTTCAGTGTAGACTTTTAAGTTGTGTCAAAAAACGTGTTAGCAACTTCCGGGTTTCAAGCTACGCTGTACAAGAGGAGGTGACTAGCATTTTTCTAACAGTTTGTATGTAGGAAATGTTTTTTGTGTTAGAACGCATTTTAGGTGAGAAGCATAAAAGTTATTTTTGTTGTGGTCTGATTGCACATTGTGTAGGTCGTGTAGGTGTTCAAGATATGTTTTAATTATGTTTAATTTATGTAATTGTTGTCCTGTGTGTTCTCCATCAGTAATTTGAGGGGAAATACTATTTTCAGCAATTGTAATTTCAATTCAAAAATCAGATAAATATGACTAGATTTTACTGGATTTGTTTTACTGTGTAAACAAACCTGATGCCCATGTCATGTTTGACTTGGGGAGTGAACTTTTGTGCACTGTTATAGTTCTGGCCAAAACAAAAAGAAACCTTGTATCTGCTGTCAGTCATATGGAGCAACGGCTCTGTTATAGTAGGTGCAAAAGATAACCAAGAGGTGCTTTTTAAATATTTATTTACTTTCCCCTCCACAACTCAAAAGGATCTATTCAAAACAGATACCATGGAGAATTATTATAATGCTTCATCTTCACCATAAGAGTAACCTGGTGTTGGGCTTTTTACTTTCCTTTTTGTAATACTCTGTGTGCCTGGACATAAATCAATTTGGGCTGCTAAGATAAAATTATTTTTGCGATAAAGACCTGTAAATACACGTACGTCTCTGTGAGCATCGCAACTCAATCTGGACATCTTGGAGAGGCCCAGAGGTCGGCTCTCCTGCTCCAGACCCCTCTTGGCTAGGTAGCTGGGTAGCACTGACTCCAATGACTAGTTTCCTGGGCAGTAATATGGAGTTCCTGTCCTCCAGTTTGGGTCTTTGTCTGGAAGGTACTTATAGTATCAATACATTTTAAACCGACTTGTTGTTACTGTGTGTTGTGGTTTAAGATCAAATGGCACTGAAACACTGTAATCACAGATTTATGCAATTTTACAAGTTACCCAACTCCCCTATTATGTGGGTGATATGGAGCAGTGAAGGAGAGAGTTGAATGGGTTAGCAGAACAGTTTCTTCGGCAGGAGAGATGGTCTCGTTCTGCAAGAGAGATCAGCTGGGATGTCCTGGTTGTTCCTGCAGGGCTGCGTGTGATCCTGGCACATGGTCACGGGGTTTTCTTCGTCTCTTTCTGCTCCGTAGGTTTCCCTGAAAGTTGGTGACTATGGTGCAGGGTCGTGTGGTGTCCCCCACTTAGCCTTTCCCAGAAGTAATGGTTACCCGCAGTATTTGTAATGTCTTTAGTTACAGGTTTGAATAATACCTCCTTGATGATTAGTCTGTTCAAATGGCACCATTTTCTTCTAGTTTGCTGCGCCCGGATTTAGCACTCAGCTTGCAAGTTTCATATACATCAGGATACAATTTCGCACTTCTTGATGAACAGCAGGATTTTTTGCGTAGTTTCGCTATATAAATTTAATACGCAAACACTACAATTTTATGTCAGGGTGCTGCTTGGATAGGAGTCACATCAGGTGGGACTAGATGATCTCTAAAGGTCCCTTCCAACCTTAATGATTCTGTGATTCATTCTGTGATTCTGTGATCTGCTTCCTTTAGCACACCAAAGCTTTGGGCAGGTGCTTGTGCATATTTCATCTATTCCTACTACAGCAAAAACCTGGTGAAGTTCATGGGCTTATGCTAACAATTTTGCTATGGCATAGCGGTGCATTAGAGGCCTAACTCATGCTGTTACACTTGATTAATGTATCCTTCATCTTACTACAGTCCTTGTATAAGTCTGTTTGAGGAGTTAATCGCTGCTATCTGATGGTTTTGGAGAACTCAAATGCATCACCAGATTTATTAAAGTTTTAATATAACACCCTTTATTTCAGAAATGTATTTTAAATCTTGTTTTAGATCAAGTCAGAATAGATAACAAACCAAAGAAATAAGCCTCTAAGGCGAAAATAGCCATATCCCACCTAACAGCTGCTGTTGTATATTGTCTGGAGAGTAAGGCTTCTGCTCAGTAGCTTTGGTTATAAAGCTCAGCTGATGTTTGTGTGATGTCCTTTGTTATTGTTCTGTCTTGGGTGTTATCTTGGGCAGACAGCATGGTTTCCATACAATGGTATTTCTTGTTTGTTTCTAGCACCTCAGCAGCAGGTTATTGTGCCAGATTCCAAGCTGATACCACACATGAATGCATCGGGCATGGTAAGAAAAGCAGAAAGCTATGCTTGCCTTCTCTGTCACTTTGTTACTTTGTTTTAATTAACTAACATGAATCTGGTGTTAGTCATTATATGCTTAAAAGTAAATTGGGAAACATTGGTAAAGTTGGCTGCCAAATTACTGAAGTTTTCTGCACTGCTGACAATTCAGGATCAGTTGTAATAATTTTGTAATAAGCACTAAAGAATCTGTTTTTTTTAGTCATTTCTTGCAGGTTTCGTCTTTGGAGGTTAATTTTTTATTATCTTGCTTTAAGTGACATAGGTTAAGCTTTAAAAAAAAAAAAAAAACTATTTCCAATCTGTGAAAACAACAGGAAAAGCAATTATTTGTATTAAAACAACGTTCATAAAATTCTTACTATTTTAGTGGTAAAAGCACTTTAAAGTTTCATAATTAGTCAAATCTACAGTAGTTTGCTTTACTAATCACTTCTCCATTACCTACAAGTAGGGCTGTTGAACTTATTATAGAAAATAACCTGAACTTCAGTAATCAAATAGCATGATTTACCTCGAGGCTTAGGGCAGATTAATATCTACTTTTATTTTTCCTATTCTTTGTGACCATTTATATAGAATACATAACTTGCCTATTCCAGCAGTTACTTTTTTTTTTCCTTCTTCTATCTCCTCTGTCTCTTCTCATTGTTAGATCTTATTAATTAGTATTGCAAAATTAATATATTGAGCTTTAAACTCTGTCACTGGCAACATGCAGCAGAAGTGCATGCTACAGAAGACTGTGAGTTCAGCAAATACTCTGTTAGAGAATTGGTTTGGAAGTACTGTGTGCTTTCTAATAAACATTTAAATAAGTATCAAAGAATGGATCAGATGAGTGCACATGAGGATGCAGAAAAGCACATTGT
>NW_010586144.1:0-33340 GCF_000705375.1 Tinamus guttatus
GATTCTACACATACTCTTGCTTCAGAGGAAAACACCCCAGCTCCTAACACTGAACTTCCTAATCTCCATATATCCTTTTGTGATCAGCTTCTCCACATCTGCTTAATTACAAAGCAAGTACTCATAAAACTCTAAATTTAATTCTTTGTCCCCAGACATGGGTCTCCCAGCATTACAGGAAAAAAAAAAAAAAATCTCTCTCTGGCACCTTTGGCACCTCTTATTTCATTTTTTCCCCATCTGAAAGCCAGAGATTATCAGGCAACAAGCTAGTGTAGCAAGCAAGGGTCAGCATGTGAATACCCTCCAGTTTTCACACCTAAGTCCTCAGGGTCAGAACAGAGGTACAATAAAAGCCATTAAGACTAAGACGGAACATGACCAGGAGACAAACTTCTCAAGTCTCCTTTCCAGGGATACATGTTTTTCCTTCATGTGGCAAAGATGAGGTGCTCACCAGATGCTGCTGCACTACCCAGTTTCCCAAACACTTATGGTTTCTGGTGCTGAGCAAAGAGTGGTCTCTAACCAGACACGGACAAATCCATCCCCATCACCTGGCCACCACGGCGGCCAGGAAGAAGAGTCCGCTCGCAACTGGACATTCAAACTCACATCTCTGTCCCAAGAGCTCAGACACCTAAGGTGGAACAGAGAAAGAGGACTCCATTTGCATCAAAAGGTGGTGATGCCGAGGCAGGGAGCTTTCGGTGGCAGACAAAGACCCTGGCCACTGAAACGCACCGTGTAACGCTCAGGCCCTGCGTCTTGTCTGCATACGAGTCAAGCTGGAGAACGCTGAGCTACGAGAAAGTCCCACGCAGCACCATAGCAGTTCATGTGACAGCAGTGTCAGCTCTTCTAGACAGTCTCTAACCAGGGGGGGACATCATTTTAGTATGCAATACTAACGTGATACAGATTTACTTTCCCTTGGCAGAAAACCAATGTACAATACACAGCGACTGTTTAGTTTAATTAAACAGCCTAGAGAGAGTAATATTGCATCTTATTAAGCCTCTTCTATGTTAAGATGTTAGCTAAATGCAATATCAATATCTGACCATGCTGCATAGGAAAAGGAACATTTGATTGCCTTTCATTCTAATAAATTGTTTGCTGCTGCCAAAACATTATCCCGTGCTGTAGAGGACCAACACTGCAATAAACCACACAGCTGCTCTTTGGAGATACAACCCTGAGCAGAAAGATTAGCATCGACAGGATAAAATATCACAGGTTTTTCTTCCTCTCCATGCATATAGAAATTAAAAGCAAGATTAAAGAATAATAATTTTCGTAAGAATTTTCCTATCAGAAACAGAATTTGATGAGATCAGGTGCACACCAATACATCCTTATAAAACAGAACGCATTGCAGATTCTCATAACAGCTATCCAGTACTGAAGAAAGATGATGATTTGGTTACACTGGATACTTTTAAAGCACAAATGTCCTTAGAAGTCAGTGACCCAAGATGTTTATTTTAGTACAATTAGACACAATTCTTTAAAGGGACATAATAACTAATAAAAATTATTAAGATGCACAGCAGGATATATAGCAATGGACTAATATCATTCTTTATAGACATCACCTTCACCTACAAGTTAAACTTTCAGATTGCTTATTTGTAAACCACAGCATTCAACAGATACCTCATCACTGGGACAGATGACTAAAAACATTCATCCAATAATTCATTACAACTTCAAACATCACAACAACATTGCAACTTCAAAAGCCATTTCTTAAGTCAGCCAACGATAACTCTTCAACTAGTTCTTCTGGTCTTTACTCTCCTACTGAACATATGAAATCCCTATTGCATATATTTCAGCCCACCAAATACAGTCAAAATTTGCAATTGCCCATCCTATTCAGTTATTAAACATAGCTATAATAATTGCCAGTTAGACATTCTACTCGCAGACACTGCTGTATGTGAGCAGAACAGTATTTCAGTGTTTCACATTTCTTCTGATCATATTCATTATTTTATCAAAGTGAAACATTACAGAACAGAATAACTCAGTGCATTGTTATATAATACTTGAGCTTCTAATAGAAAAATTACTTTTATTCACAAAGGACAAAGATATTCTGGACTTAAAATGGACAATAGCAGCCTAGTCATTGGGGCATTAAACAAAGTTTGTCTCCTTGTACCCCAAATAGAAAAAGTCCTGTTTGCAGAATAATTAAGAATAAGGATATTTCTTTCTAACTCTTTTTCTGTGTGTAGGAGAGAGTCCAGGACATACCTATTCAGAAGTTCTTTGCATGTAGGAAATATTTCAACCCCTGCTACACCACAAACTTGGGCAAGGGAATAAAGAATACAGTAATAGTTTTACATTTCAACTAAGGTTTGCTGGAAGCTTTTGACGCAATTATTGGCCTCTTGCAATTTAGGCAGGATCACAGCATTAACATTTTATTAAATATATAATGTCACCAACTGGCAGGAATTTCAGAAAAACAGCAGAGAATTGACCTTCTGAAATTTATTCTCCTAGAGGTAAGAATAAATTTAACAGGAAAATTAGGTTAATAAATGTACGTGTCCTTGTTATACGTGTGCATAAAAACACACTTAAATGTAAACCAATCCTGTGTTAAGTCAGGTACTGGGGTACCCAAATGTATTTGTGCAACAGAACCCATCCAGACTGTGGCTTATAATGCAGTTGTATCTACAAGCAAGAATGGGAATCAATTTAGATGTGGCTCCAAGTCTCAGTCACAATTGCTTCAGCCTTTACGGAGTAAATAACAAACAACCAAGGCTCAAACATCTCTGGCTGCCATAGCTGCCTTCTGAGAGACTTACAAGTTACATCCCACTATATGATATTAAACTCATCATTTTCGGCTTTAGAGCTGGAATGCAAAATGATTAAGATGCCTTATAAAAATCATCAGGCAATTTAATTCCCCCAAGTATCCTGTTCTTTGTGCTTACAAGCAGCAGCATAGATTTGCTCTCTTACGCTCTCTTTTTTTTTAAGTAAAGCTGTAATTACCTGAATTATCCAACTTACAGAGATGCAAAACAAAACAAAACACAAAAGGAAACTTGGCCTATGTTTTCTACCTGCATCAAAACATAAATCAGTCATTGGACTGGCAGAAACAACCTCTGATTGCCATTTTCTAGAAAACAACACTTCTCTGCCTTTAAGAGACCGGTCTTTGCCTATTCTTGACATTTGCAGCATGAAAGCAGAATAAATAAATAAGCAAATAATTATTTTCTATTTGAATCCTAGCTTTTGTGATGCACCATTTTCACTGTTATCCTGGGTCATTCTAAATTCTGATAGATTGAGAAATGTAAATATAAATTACTAAGGGTTAAAAAAAAAAAAGAAACCATGAGTGAAGAGCAAAAGCTCATATTCATTGTCAAGATATGAAATAGTCAAAGTACCAATAAACAGGAAAGTGGTGCATGTTGATATGTAGAAGGTTTTGAGCAAATATCTTCTCACTTGCCTGCATTTTTATTTCATTAGTGAACGCCTTTGGAAGGTCAGTAATTAAAGAGGAAAAGGGAAGAATGATGTTAATAGCTAGTGTTGATATAACCAAAGTTAGATTTTGAACAGTGCAATTACAATTCTTAAGGAAATGGAGATTTAAAAAAAAATCAATAAAAGCTGTAATAAAAGGATAAATGTGCATTGAGCCCAGAACATGGGCCACTAGAGAGGAAAGTGATGCAGGAAAAAGCCAGCTCTGTCCACCAGCTGTCACTTCAATATGGATTTTATTAATTCTTGGGCATAGCAATTGGTTTAGCAAGAGAATCCAAAAACCTTCTTCACTCTGATATTTCATATGGAGGATGGGATAAAACATGGAAAGGAGTTTACACAAGACATTAAAACCATGACTTGTCATTAGCAGCAGAGAACGTAACAGCCTCCAGGCAGACTTCCCTGTCTTATTGCTCAGCCACTGTTGGAAGCAAATGGACCTGCAACAGTTTGCACCAGATACAGAGCGTGTCCCTTTGGGTTCAGAATAGATTCACGGCTACCCATAACCCTGGTTCCTAGAAACTTCCTCAAAGCCAGGATCTCTCAAAAGAAAAATCTGCAAAAATGTCAATTATCCTTCCTCAAATACACACAGTAGCCCACTGTGTTATTTTAGTAGCTCCTAAAGTGGTGGCACCGGAAACTGCAAGCAAATGATATTATGCAAAAAGAAGAAAAACTGGCCACACTAAATCACATGTTCGGCAGCCAACACTGAGCTAGACAGAACCAGGCAGGGGCCCCGCTGCCTCCCCGGGAACTCTGTTCAGTGCCATGAACCACTCTGCAGGGGCACACACAGTTGTCTCCCCCAGATTGTGCTGGGGATCCTAAGGTGGAATTTGCACTGCCTGGACAAGGTCTGCATTTTCAAGCTTTTTTCAAAATATCTGGAAATATCTGTGTCTAGATCTCTGGTTATGTGAAGGCTCAGATTGGTTTTAGCAGTTTTGTTTGTTTGTTTGCGTTTTGTTAATCTTCCCATTTTTTTTTTTCCTCCATGAAGAAGCTGATGGGATCAGCACAACCTCTATCACTCATGCACACACACCCCCACACACACATGAAAAGGACAGCAGCCGAGTCAGTCCTACGGTGTCCTCGTCACTTTATCAGATGATGGAAACCACACCTTATTTTAGGTGTTATTCCAGAAACACACCACTACTCATTTGTAAGCCTTGCCTCCTCCATTCAGCATCTCGTGGACCCCCTGCTCCATTCAAATTTGTGCAACGCCAGGGCAACCACAGCAATTATTTTTATGGGCATTCTACTATTTTTAAAAGCCTTTTTCTTTTCCTCTTCTTGCATCCAAAGAAGATCCGTGCTTATTAACACTGATACCAGATCAAATTTGTCTCTTCTTTCTTTTGTATAAAACCCTTTTTCTTCCCCACACAAGCAGCTTGCAAACCCTGATGTACAACCACCTTCTTCATGACACTTTCTTCATGGATTCTTTTCGGATTGTTTCAGTGATGTTCAGAAAACTGTTGCCTTTTGGGGTGGACCACCCCCAGTTCAGCTGCCAGTTAAAAGTCATATTTACCCATCAGATTGCACGGTAAATTCTTGCTCAGAATGATGCTCATAAAGATAGTGATAATCTGACCTGACTCAACATAACCATTAGCACCTCAAAGAGGATTGAGAAGGGACTGTAATAATATAGTATTTACTCCACAGCTTCAAATGGCAGAATACCATGTCCAACAGTGCTGCTGTCTCACCTGCCTAAAATACTGAAGAATGCTTTTATCCACAGAAGAAAAACATGGAGCCACCTTCAGTAGGCTCACACCCTGCTCCAGTGTGCCCAGCAGTAGGTCTGAAAGGATTAACAATGTAAACTCATAGTTTTGGCACAGGAATGGGTCAGCAATGTGCATATTCTGATCCTGGTTCTTACTCTATCTGGTCGCTTCTCTCACCTGCCAGTGCAGATAACACCACCTCCTGAGGATTAGCTGACGTTTGTAAAGCACTTTGAAGATATAAAGCATCACAGTGCATACAAGTGGAGTATTAATTCATCTGCCAGGGCGATTCACTCTTTGACCCCTCTGCGGAGACTTGCAGTTAGTGTCAGCTCTGGCAGTTTTTGCAATTCAGGCACCTGTCCACCAGCTCCTGGCCTGAAGCCAACAATTCACACAGGACACGGAGGAGCCGTCAGATGGTAGTAACATTTGGTCACGACAGGCCTGAATTGGATTTGAAAGGGTGACCTGGAGGTGAAAGGCCCTATCAAAAAGCCACTTCTGTTCAAATGCATATCAAATTAGAAAGGGGAGAAAGAGACAATTTCAAGACCCAGATCAAGCTTAGACAAGACTTTGGGGTCAGCTGCATAGAGAATTCTTGTATAACTTTTGCTTCAGATGAACAGGAAGCAGGAAATACACCTCTTCTGGATTCTGGTCCTGACCCCAAGCCCAAATTTTAAGGGTCTGTCTGAACATAGAGAATCATTCTTCTGTCTCATCCTTTCTCCTCTGGATAGAAACAAACATGTAGTAACACTCAGAGACGTGGTTCCTGACTTCAACAAGTTGTAAAGATCCCAGGTGCTCCATAATTGGAATAGAGCATTGGGACTGACCTGGGCCTCCCAGTGTAACCTCCCTGAACTCGGCTCTGCCCCTGTCAGACCTGCTGCAAGGTCCCTAAATCCTATCTCACCCCCTGTCAGGGACAGGGAGGAAAACTGGGGGAAAAGAACTCATAGCTTCGGGTGTGGGCAGGAAGGAAACCCTCAAACAAACAAACAAATCCACCTTGTTCTGATAACTGAAGAAAACTGGATCTAGCAAGATGAAATTAATCTAAATGACAAGTTTTCTACAGGCATTCAAATTGACATGCCCTGGTTCGGGAAGCTTGCTCAGCCAAAACGCTCCCAGTAGATGTATTGGGGGATTAGATACTGCTTGGTGCTGCTCCTTAGGCAGCCCCTTACTGGCTGTGTAACCATAGGCAAATCATTTAATTTCTTCAGACTTCATTAATTGCTCCCTTTATATCTGAAACTATATTATGTCCTAGAATTGCTGTTCAACTATTCACTTCATAGCTTTGTTAATGGTTTTGCATTTTACTGATAACTTTTAATTACACCTCTGGAGAACCTCCTGACCAAGGTACAGAGTCTTTAATTTGCAAGAACATAAATAAAGTTCAAAGATAATATATGTTTCTCCTCTAGTTACAAAGACTGGTAGATCCAAAACAACTGGCTAGGAATTATGAATCCCTGTTCCCTAATTTCCTATAGACCATTCCATTTGGGCCAACTGCATGTAGTCAAGTCAAACTCTAAAGCAACCAGGTTCTAATCTCTCAAATAAAATATGAGACAGTATTCAATACTTCTCACTAAACAAGTAACAGCTGGCAGAATATAAAGTCATCAGGCAGAACATCTAAGGCAAATGAAGCGACTTTTAAGCTAGCTTATATTTACTCTGTGGAACTCACTGCCACTGTATTTTGGCCAAGACCCAAGCAAGCTCAAAGATCAATTAGACAAATGCACACACAAAAAATCCATCATGCTATCACACAAAGAAGTGGACATAAATTCTCAATCAGAATTCCCCCAAATCATTGCCAGAAGCAGGAAAGGAAATGATCCAGCACGTCTTGCCTATCCTCAGGGATCTACAAAAGGCCTTTGGATACCAAGCCGAACAGCTCTTGGGGGTGATGTTCTTATTTTTGGTTAGACCTTAATATTTTATTACAGAATATGATGCTAGCAGGTGTTGGAAAAATAAGAGGTTATTTCATTGTGAAAAACATGCATTTCTACTGCCTAAGTTGCCTACTTTAAAAAGGGATTAGACAGACTACAGGGAAAGTAGGTCCTGTCTCACATAAAGCTTTCAAGAAGTCCCTAAACCAACAATTACTAGAAGTTGGACATCAAAAGTAAAGATCATTTTACACATGTGAAATTTCTTATATAGATCCCTGAGTGTCTCCCTCTAGTTACAAGGAACACACCTGGAAAATCAGACTTGGACTTAGGAGATGATCTGCAGCTGTTGTTCTTATTCCACATAGATCCATGTGAGGAGAGAAGAAATAAACATGCCTGAATGAGAACTGCCAACCTGTCCAGTCCTGTCCTGCTTTCTTGTTCTTCCCTTGTACTTAGTGAAGGCAACAAGCACACCTGAGCAAGATTATAAAGCTAATAAACAGCAACACAAGGATGCTGGAAGAGACTAGGGGCTGTACACCACACAGCTACGTGGGAGTGGACAAGCATACTAAAAAATAGAATTGTCCCTAATATTCTCATTTTTGACCTAAGGCTCAACTTCATCTGGAAAAAATAGGCTTTCTCAGATTTTACTGACTCAGAGACAGCCCAGCCTTACAGATCAGCAGAGCATTTTGCGTCAAACTGCAGAATGTTTTCTCTGTGCTTTACATCTAGCAGTATTTATTATCTACACAGTGCTAGAAAAGCTAAAATGTAATGGTCATTTTAGAAAGATCTTTTACAGCTGAAAGCACAAGACATCGTGCCTTTTGCAAGGCACTTAGCAGCATCAGATGTATCTGAAACTTTTTTCCCCTCGAATATTCCCAACCCTCAGTGGTCAACAGGCAACAGTGCTGCTGAAGGCAATGTCACCTTGTATTCTGCTTGTCAATCCAGACAGCAGGGTAGCTAACTGTGGCTCTAAATAGAGGCACAAGGTCTCAAAGACACTGTATCTCTTGCAAGCACATACTGGGGACCATGATTTCCTACAGAAAAAAAGGAGGCTCATCACACATAACATCAGGGACTCGAGATTCAGCAAAATGGTATAAGAAATAATCCGAAGAATGACAATCTGAAGAGAATTCAGAAGGGTATAACTCAACAAATAAACAAATCTACTGCAGGACTCTGAGGAAGGACAGCTCCTGTCCCAAATAATGCCAGCTGGCCCACATTGGCAATGGTTGACAGAGAGATTCAGGAAGGAGTTTGTTTGTTTGTTCTTCTCTACTTTTCATACATGTGTGCATACACACTTCTAAGCATGTGTACGCAAAAAATAAATCTTTGAACAGCAAGAAAGATTTTAAACTTGTTTTCATCCCTCTCTCCTCTGTAAATGTTACAGCTGTCTACAACAGATAGAAAAGCAATTTGCTCTGAATTGTAGGTATATCAGGTCAATGTTTGATCGTTGCTCTCCTAAATGCTGCATCAGCACTGATGGTCCACATACTGTTTTCAAGGTGTGAGTTACATTAAACAGTAGAATGACTAGCCAATTCAGTAGTATACTTTACTGACGGCTTCAACAGATGGGCCCTACAATCTGATGCCATTGTGAAGCAATATAATTCTGGTTTGTCAAGATCTTTTGAAAGACACAGGCAATTCGAGTAATAGATAAAGTCTAAATATGTCGTACATCAACTTGGCTGTCACCAGCAACTAAGACATACTAGGATCAAGAGTGGGCTTTTCTTCAGCCTGGACTAAGGAGCTAACTTACTGTTCTCATTATTTTTGCAGATCTGGCATTGGACAAATTGCTTGATTTCTTGGAGTCTACTTACTTCAGTCTTAAAATCCTTCTTTTGCAGGTCCAGTTTGCTGTAGAAGTGTTAAGCCTCCATTAACAAATGGCTGTCACCCTCTGATAATACCAAAAAATCTGTCTTTGACCCTGTGCTTTGGGTTTTTCAGACTTAGATAAAGGTTTTTCAACAAGTGAATGAAACCACTGAGATCTGGATCACTCTGTAGGTTTCTTCCTCTCAGTTCATTGGCTAGAGAGGAAGCCAACTGCCCTCCTAGCATGGGCTCCTTGATTTAGTCCTAAAATTGGAGCAGATGAACCCCTTGCCACCAATTTTGCTTAAATCAAAAAAAAAAAAAAAATCAGATTTTACATATTTTTTTATCATTTTCAAAGTTTCAAATCAATAGCCCGATGCCAAAATAAGGGACAATAAGCAGTTTAGTGCAAGGGTATCACTGTTTTAAAGAAAAAAAAAAGATATTTAACTACAGTAATAGCTGTTAAAAACACTGTACACTTTTTTGTTTTGTTTCACCATCCCTCAATGGATTAACCTGAACCTTAGCTGGTTTACACAGAATAACTCAGATAAAAAAAGAAATACCAACATATTTCCGTTTGAAAATGTCAAAATGTCAATATATGACATTTCTTCATAATTGGATGAATTATAGAATGCAACATATTAGCTCATGGTGTGCCCAAACTCAAAATAATGTGAAGAGGAGTCACATTTGCCCCATCTTCATGGCAGGAACAATTTTGATATAATTGTCCTAAGATGCTGACCTGGCCTTTCCAAATATGCATCTCTGACTCTGCCAATCAAGGCAACTAAAGGAACACCACATAAATTTACCCCATCATTCAGTAGACAGCACAAGAAGACACAAACCACGTGTGTGCAATGGCAGCTTAGGGAAAGTTCCCTGGCAGCAGAACGTGTTCACACAAAACTTTGACAGACACCTCACAGGCAAACCAAACTTTTACTGAAGTTGTTCTATTGCTCCATATTTTTCCCAGCAGCTTTTTCCCCTCAGCACACCCACGCACAACAGTATTTTCTGAGCTGGAGAAAGTCCAGAAGCATACCCTAATAAAGCCCCCCCGTTTTCTCAACCACATTGATTTAACTTAAAATTTCTCTGAAGGTTGGAGGTTTCTGCTGATCTCCGATGTTTGGAACCTGATCCCATCATCATTACATTTCTTAGAGACTCTTCGTTTGTTGGATGCTGGTCTGTAATAAGAGGCAGGAAGGATAGTCATTTTTATAGCAACTACCTGCCAACACATTTCTATTCTTTATCCCTTCAAAATCCCACATCTGTCCATGTCTCCAGGCACTAGTGGAAAAAGCTCTGCATTAGTTATTTTTATTATCAACATAAAAATCTTTCAATTTATTTATTTATTAAGAAAAAAAAGCAGCTATCTACAAAACTCGGTTCGTTTTGTCCTTAGGCAGACATTTAAAGCTGTCTGCCAACTTCTTTTCTTAATAAAAAAAAAATAAGCTAAAGTCTTTATTACACACAGTGTAACAAAATGCGACCAGCTATGTTTACCCAGCTGAGACACACACCACCCATTTATCAGGAAAGTGTCTGTGGCTGAAAGAAGAAGCATCCGATAAACAAGAAGGGCCCATTTCTGAAGCACTGCCACCAACAAGTTCTCACTACAGCACTGAGCCCAGACATGTGTCCTGACCCCAAGTCCCCACGATGCTTCTTGCCCAAGGCTTTACAAGGGAGCTGAGCTTGTGCCATCTGAGCTACCACAAGAACGGCGGGCAGTAGAGACCTGCCGCTCCAGGAGTTCTCAATAACATGTTTAAGCTGCTTTTGGGACTCAAGTTCAGGTCTCTGCATGACCCTACATCATATGGCTTCTCCATCTTCTCCATAAAAGAGTAGAGAAAGGTAAAGCTTGCCCTGTTTGGTGCCACCAAGGAGACACTAGCACATCATCAACCACCAACCCTTCAGACACACCACATGGAGCTGAGACACGCCACGACCCATGGCTGGGTCTTTCTCAACAGCGTAGAATGATAAAGACCAAAAATATTTCCCAAACCATTTAACTATCCTGCACAAATGCCTCTCAGTTTCTAATGCGAGCACATGGCAGGTGATCAGAACAGCATTTTCTGCCCCAAAACCTCATGGCTTATTTCAGAGCGAGCAGAGACTCTGAAAGGCAGGGAGGATTCCGAGTCCTAGCCAGGATATGTGTCAGAGCTGCTGCCTGCACTCTCTCTAGGCTAGTGACTGGCATGTTAAACCTAAACAACACATCTTAGGCTGACACAAGATGAAACACATTAGGCAGATGGCATGTTTTCTCTGCGAAAGCCAGCGACAGAGTATTTCCTCCTAATGATCGCCTGTTCTTGTTCTCACAGCAAAATTAGTTTTAAAGTAAAAAGGAATAGAAAAATGCATAACACGATGAGAGCTAAGATTACTATGTGCAAAATATATCAATAGCAACAAGAGAGGGATTTTATTCTTTCAATTCTGTGGCTTTTATTTATATATATTGTTTATAAAAACAAACATCCTACTTAGTCAGACGTGAAAAGTCAAAATTTACATTTAAATGGAGGCATTTAGGTGCTTTTTTCCCCTCTCATCTCTTGAATGCAGAGTACAAAAGACTAAAAACTCTCAATTTTCCTAAGTGGAAGGACAACAGGTGAATTTGCATTCTGGGAACTATTCATTAAGTGAACAATGTTCAACTCAGCAGTGCCAGAGGCCCAGCTAATCAAGGGGAAAGGACCACTGGCTATTAGACCTGGCAGGGATTTGTTCAACAGCCGAGTCCAGAGGCTGTGATCTCCTCATGCCCTGTCCCCAGGAAGCAGATTATGCCAAATGCAGCGCCCTGAAAACACCACCTACATTTCCAGATGTACAGTGGGTCACTATCCGTCTGAAAATCAAAACAAATAAAAGTATTTTTGAGATATCAGTGCTACAACAACCCTGACTTCCTTGCTAGCATGACTCTGGATGTTTAAGACATGAGGTATGCTGCTTACAGAGATAATAAAAAGATTTAGAATAGGTCCATAATTATGTAGTATTAGAACCATTGTATATAAATGAGAAAGGAGACAAACATGGTCTTTTTAAAGTTTCAAACAAATGGCATTTCTGATCTTTTGGTTTGCTATCTCAAGCATTGCCTCACTATCACAAAGTATATTCTAATGTTCATCCATCATCACTCTGGTTTCTCTGTTTTAGGCAAGTTCCCCTCTCTGCCACTCTCAAAACTTGCAAAATATCTACTGCTTTTGCAACAAGCAACTCTAGCACTTCCGACCCTTCTCAAATTAAAGGCATTACCTGTGTCAATTAATCCCCATGGACTCACACCCACTTCCATCGCTTTCATTCAGAAAGTATTTAAGCCCTATTTCAGGCTAACCTTGTATTCTCACACACATTTTTCACAACCAAGCCAGCCTCAAAAACTCCCTCGTTTCCACTCCCCTGACCCACTCGGTACCAAGAGCTGCACTGGCCACAGGCTGCTGGGTGTCTCTGTCATGATCAGTTGGACAAAGAAGTCTAATTATTTCGAGAAGAGTAACTCTTTTTCAGCTCAATCAGCTCTTTGATCTGTTCGTATATCATTCCCCTCCCCCCAAGAAATAAACCAGATGATTCATGTAGAATTACTGTATAAATCAACTGTGTGGAGGGGTGGGGGAGCAGGAAAAAAAAAAAAAAAAAAAAAAAAAAAAAAAAAAACAGGAGCAGGAACATCAGAAGTACCTGTCTGAGAACTCACAGTTTACGAAAGGAATGCGTTCATACTGAGCCATCTGTAGAAATGGATGAAGGATCAGTCTCAGATTTCTCCTTGAACAACCAGGAACATCAGCTCTGAGTGATGAGTTGATAACTGGGTTGAAGGAACCTCCCTGAGAAATGGATGGTCTCTACAAGTGTGTCCACCCTCGTGGGCCAGCTGTGCTGTGTGGTACTTGCTGTGCCCCTGTGCTCTGCTGGCCACATATCCAGCATGTGAGAGAGATGCCCATGTGGGTCATCTCTTTTGAAAGGAGATCCAGGTGTGTGATCCAGGTGACACCAGCAGGTGCTACCACCAGGCCAATGAGGACACCTGGCCTCTGGTGCACGTTACAGGTGTGCCCAAATGCCCTGCAGCAAGACTCATCCCACAGGAGGGTTTGGGTTCTTAATGCCCCAGCTGCCTTGGTTTTATTTGGTTTTGGTCCAACCCATCCAGTTGCCTGCAACCTTCTAAAAGCAAGGTAAGTGAGCTCAAGGTCACCACATATGTTGTCTTTCAAAATACACATTTCATAGAAGCCTTCCTGATTCTTTGCTCCAAATGTGAAGACTAACCTTGGGATCATCATGCCATTTATACAGCTGCATCAAGAGGCAACCAGTGTTGTAACATGCCTGCAGAAATCAGAGCTTATTCTGATACACATAGCAAAAAAGCAGTTAGGACTTCAGGAAAACCACGAAGATAAAGCTTTGACCTCCAAAGCAATGTCGATTTCATTTACCCCTCAGCTCTCCCCACACTCTCCTGAGTAAGAGAAACCCCATTAGCCACCTCTCAGACAGCCACCTCTAACATACTAGAAAAAGCAGTTTATTTATGTGCATTTCCTTGGCAGCCACGTCCACAGCGCACCATCCTGACATCTGTTAATTCCACGTAAGTGAACTCAGCTGGACAAGAGGATATAAAGTAATATAAAATGTCAGCTTTGACGCTGTATGGATTAAGCCAGCCATGTAATCAGGCACTCTTTATGATGGACATATCATAGGTAAGCAGTGATGACAGTTTATCAGTTACCAAAACCCGCTAATGCCTCTGTCTGGCTCGACAGGAACTGTTCAAAGCAGCAGACTCAAACTTTGGGTCTCTCCAGACACACACCTATCTCAGTTGGTGGAAACATTAACCCTTCTGAGTTACCTTCAAGCTCCTGCAAGGTTCAACTTGCTCTTGAGTTAACCTTGAAACTCACTCAAAGGAATAACTAGGTAGCTCAAAACAGGCAGTGCTAATGGTCTGCAAACATGTAAGGTTTGGGTTTGCTGGGACCCACTGAGACCTTGGGACAAGGTTAAGGCACAGGCCTCCCCCTCCTGCTCATCCGATACAGGACAACTCAGCTCGGCTCGCTGCCATGTTTCTCCAGCTGATGACAGCTGATCCACAAAAGGTCAAGCACCTGCTAAAACCTTCATTTCACACAGAATATGTTAAATTCCCTGGAATGGCTCCTCTGACACTGCACCTCCCTGGTGTGGACAAGCACTTGACAGGGGTGACCAGATAGTCACTAGGCTGGAGACAGAGATTCCCCCAGATATAGATGTATCAGCCACTCTGTTTCCACATGCCAGGAGCAAACCAACAGGACACTCTTCTGACTCACCTTAGATATTCTTGCTGCCTCCAACCCTGATATTTCCCTGCATTTTTTGGCAAAATGGAGCAACCCCAAGAAATCATATCTGCCTTCTTCTTGGCACCAGCCAAGTTGTATTTTTTTTTTTAATATTTGTCCAAGAAGAATAAACTCTGCATTCAGCTACAGTCAGGTGCCTGCCCGTAAGCTGACCAGCTCTTCCTCTTGCCACCCAGTGAATTTTTTTCCTTCATTTCACTGGACTACCATCTTAAACTGCAGCTAGGAAGCAGAGAGACAAAGCTCAAGGAGAAGGAAGAGTCAGAATATAAGCACCAACTAAACTTGACTCCTCTGCTATCATGCAGAAATCATTCTCAAGACCAACACACCTAACATGACACTGGGCTGCTTGAAAAACAAACAAACAAAAAGCCCAATCTATAGCACAGTTTGTTTTTTTTTTCTTTTTTTCTGTTTGGGTGGGAGGGGTCATTTGTTTTGTTTTTCTAAAAGGTTCCCAGGTTCCCGTAAATGTCACCGAGTTGTGTATAAGGCTGTGGCATTTGGCTCTCTCTAATACCAGGAAATTCATATACACATTTTTTCAGTTGTTTATCTTGTGAATACAAAGACTGGATCAAAGCGTCACAGGGAAAGAAAGTGGGTTGTTTTCTTTCCTAACTTTTCTGGGACTCGATAATGTTGTCTACTTCTCTCCCACTTCTATTTTGTCTTAAGGCTCTGCATCTTGGAAGACTGTGAAGCTGCTGTGCGATTTTTATCTCCATGATTAAAGTGTTACACTTTATTGAGCTCTTTGCATCAGCACCAAAATCTGCAATGCAGGATTTTACATAACACTTCATTTTCTCCTTGCACCATTACTGTTATTAACCTGGTGGCAATAAACAGAAAATATAGCTTGGCTCATGAGGTACTCCTGAGGATTTTTTTTGTGTGTGTGTGTATGTGCATAACAGAAAAAGGGGGGAAAAAAAAGAAAAGAGAGAGAAAGAATGAAAATGAAAGAGAATGAAAATGAAAGCCTACATGCTATGAAAGATTAGGAACAGCTATATAAACTTGCCTTTTCCTCAAAGAACAATGGCAGCCTTTTAGAGTCAAAAAAAAAAAAAGGAGAAATATTCTGTCAGCTCCTCCTTTTAAAGGTTTTCTTCTAAAACATGAGATTATAAAAGGAAGAACATCTCAACAACTCCAACATGTTCCAAGTCCTTATTAGTCTACATCAGACTTCTCATGTAAAAGATTCAGCTGATACCCCATTTCGGATTATTACACTCTTGCTTTTTTTCAGGTTTTGTGTAAATGACTGAATTTGGCAAACATAAGATCTGTTAATAGGATATCAGCTCAAGAGCTATATGTATAGGCCATCACAAAAGACCTTCAGACTCCACCTATGAATGGAAACAACTGGTTTCACAGGCACCAGATTCTGGGGTTATGGAAGAGACCCTGTCCCATTTGAGTACCCAGGAAACAGTGGGAATTAAATATCTGAATGAGTGTGGGAAGCTGAAATTCTTTTTCTTGAAGTGCAGGAGATCTGCTGTTTCTGGAGCTTGGGAATCTAGTTCCAAAGGCAGAACTACAAGATCGGTGTAGAAAGATGAGTTACCCATGACCAGATGGTTACCAATATTTGTTTGAAATCTAACAGTAGCAATAGAGAAAGAGAAGACAGAGTGGAAATTAATATAATATGGAGATTTAGCTAACTCGGCACGTTAGAGAAAAAGTGACTCAAAGGACTCAGAAAGGTCAGTTTGGGTATAAACTGACTGCAGTGCTTAAGATGTCTAGGTATCACCTTTAGAAATAATTTAGAAGAGCAAGCTTCATGAACTTGCCCTGCTTATCTGCCCTTTAGATTACATAAAGGCTCCTTTTCTAGTCCTGAAGTACACGGAAAGGGGAAATCTCAAGAGCCAGCTTGCAATGAGCTCTCCATGAAACGACCAAGCTGTGATGTCCACCCCGGCATCGTGGCACGCAGGTGGTCAGGCTGGGCAGTATTGCTATACAGCTGCTGTCCAAAGATTGCTTGCCCAGAGAACTTCTGGTTATTCTGAAGGATTGTTTTGTTTTTTAACCCAGGAGAAAGCTTTCAGAAAGCTCTCCAAGCTTCTGCCCCCTACTTATGTGGGTTCCTGCTCTTTACTCTTGCTATTTATTTTGCACTTGCTCTTTACTCATAAATGCTGCAGTTCGAAATATAGCAGAACATTTTTCAGTCCGTCAGCGTGTTGTTTGCTGTCAAGGAGACGAAATGTTACTACTTTCCTCTGGAGAAGCTTAGGACATGATGGATGAAATGTCACAAATAATTAGACTTTTCCTATGAATTACATTTTTTTAAACTTCTGTTTTCATGTCAACAGGTATGTTACAGATAGGCTGTATGGAAGGACCTGGGGAAATTTTAGTTCTCTGGGAGCAGAGGTAGTGTAATATTTGATAAGCCAAGGCACAGTTCCAGCCAAGACAACCTTTGCAGAATATCCACTACGAAAATTCAGGGGTATGAAAGTCTGTGATTCGGTTCCTGAACACTGTGGATGCTGTTAGGAATCTAAAGTTTGCTTGATGTAGCCTGACTTGATGTCCATCTACTCTGGTATCTTGTGGCATTGTTAAAGACAGGACAATAAATATCCATATAATGATAATCTGTATAATTATGAAGCTTAAAGGAAATAAAAAATGCAGGTCCCTTTCATGCTCTGAGCAGAGATGTGCTGCAGATAGACAAATATGCAGATTGCATAAAATTGTCTTGAAAACAGACCCTTCAACTCTGAACTCTCTGGCTAGGTGGAGTTCGATAGCCAATCTGCACTTCATGGCTTGGACACATATCTGTGAACAGACCGAAGGTTTGCCAAACATTTGAATGCGCTGCAGAAAAATGCAAAAAAGGCCATCGGCATTCAGACATTTCTTCATTACTATTATACGAGTTTCAAAAGCTCTCATCATTTTAATCTCAAAGTTTATAAACTGCCAGTTGTTATATTAGGTAGGCAGTAAATGCTGGATCAAACATAACACTGCAGCTGAGTTACTGCTTTGAAATCTAGTATCACATGCAATGACTTTAAATTGCTTGCTTTGCCAGAAAGGCTGAAAGAATGTGAAGCCATGACACTCTAAATCACACTAATCAATGATGTAAATCTTAACTGACAGAATATATCAATAACCAGGAATGCTCTGGAAAAACAAATCATGGGAATTACACACCTTTTTAGGTCTCCCTTCTATGACAAACTTATTTTCTTGATGATTCTACAATAAATGCCAATATAAAGATCAGTAATGAAGTGGCAAAATTTACTTACGCTTTGGCATGGAAATAAATTATTATCTCTTATCTACAGGAAAAAAGAAAAAGTTTCCCATATGTACTTGCTAAGCAATCTCAGATGTTTAGAAATTATTCAACTAAAATCGAAACGGTGCAGCGGGCGTCCTGAAAGGATCACAGAAATCCTCTCAGGAGGTTTTAGATGTTATTTTCACACTACAGATTAAGCATATACACATATACCCATGCGTATGTTGAAGGGGAAGGGAAGAATTGAGGATCCTATGTTCATAAACAGAACAATTCTTCTATGGGACTTCCTGCCATTTCATATATGCACTATAGATGTGCATATATGCCATGGGTATCGGATATTATCAAAACAGGGTCAGAGAACCCCTGATAACTGCCACCACCACCAAAACAAACCCAAACTCCTGGAAACCTCTTGTCCTTACCCAGAGAACAGAGGTCAGATTATGAGCTCATTTCTAAGGATCACACCACAACAGAAGAAAATTGCTTCCTAATGGCTACCATGATGAGAGAGAAAAGAGAAAGAAGAGAGAAAAAAGTAAGTGGTGGAGTCCTCTGTGTCATCCCCTTCCAGCAATACCTAAAGAGATGCCATTCCAAGGTTGAGCCTGCCACACATCCTGTATGTCTGGAGGATATTTTATTGCTTTAGACTATCATGCTGCCTGGTATGGTAGATAGCCACTTCTGAGAGTCAAAGTCCCCATGACTCTCAAAAAAATCACTTATTGCTCTGTGAGGAGCTTGGAAGTTGATAAAAACCATCATCAAGCACTTTTTTCATTGCTTCACAACTGTTTATGTTCTAACGGCCATGTGCAGATTTATCAAAGGGAAGAGTTAAGTGGTTGTATTCTTTCTCGCCCTCAGCAGAGCCCATCATAACTTACCTCGTATAATAGCTGTGCATTCTTACCCTTCATCTGCACCGCCGCCAGACACAGCTCAGGAACACTGTCAAATTTCCTGTAGTGAAATCGTACACATGGCTCCAAGACACATTCCCCATCTATTCATCTACCTTCACGTGCTATAGCCACCTCCACAGCCCTCCTAATAGAAGAACTCTCCATAAGCATCACAGATAACCGCAACTACTTTGCAATATGCCTACGCTCCCCGTAGCACTTCTGATCTTCAGCAGGTCTTCAAACAGCTCACCCATTACCTTGGCCAGTGTCACACTGCAGCTTGGCGCCCTGAAGCACTCAGAGGTAACACAACTCGCCCAAGGTCACACAGGAGGTTGGACGTAGCCAACCAACCCTTTGCATTTCAACCCGTTACTGCTGCTCCTGTTTGTGCTGACTGAAAATCTAAAGGCTCCATCTACTACATGCAGGTCTTTTTTTGTGAGGTCCCATTTTCAAGTGCGGCCAAGACAGAAGTTTTGACTGCAGAAGTTACATATAGGGAAAAAGAAATTAAGCTCTCCCCCTCCCCACTATATTTCTTGAACATAAGGACATAATTATTGGAAGCAGATTTTCATTGTTGAGTACAACTCCCACCGCCAATGGATACAGGAAAATAAGTTAGGAATTGTTTTTTTTCAGGCAAACTATTCCACATGCTTTGCTGTTTTCTACATTTCTGCACTGTGTACCCCACCTGCTCCATTTTGGTGTGGAAATATAAAGCATTCCAGCACAAACTCATAATGTTGCCCCTGTTCCACCTCACTGGAGGTAAAGGTGCAGCATCAGCTACCTGGCTGCATATTCCCACAGGGCTCTTATTTTGTGGATTTCTGTGCTGGTGCCCGATCCACTGGGCTCATTTATCACACACTGAAGGTCTCACAGCACTTCTGCCACGATGCTGGCTCCAGGAGGCTCTGGCCCAGCTGTTCCCAAGCCACCAGAGGTAGAAGGAGCAGGAAGCCTCCATATCGTGGAACAATATGTGCACTGATTCCCCGGTTCTGCAACAGGCTTTGCATTTGACCTTCAACGAGTCATTCAGCTCTCACTTTTATAACAGGGATTGCAGAGTGCCTGTCTGCCTAATCTTCATAAATCACAACCTCCTGATGGAGGACACACGTTTTCCTAGTGTATGGTAAACGGGATGTTGATCAGGAGCTCCCGTGAACTGCTGCATTACAAATAACTCGTGATTACACACACACAGACACAGCTCCCTTTCCCCGTGCTGCAGGAGGGAAGCACAAGAGTTATTGCAATATGAACATCCAGGTAGCCTGTTTTTTGAAAATGTGCTGTTTACTTAGGAAATCACCCTTCCCTGTATTTAATGCTTTTTATCTCGGGTTAAATCAATGCAGGGAATACTCCTCCTATTCCCATATCTCAACAATAATCATGCAAAAGGTCAAGATGGAGATTAAATGCTATCCTTTATGGCTTGCAACCCAAACAGAAGATCATTGAGCTTGAGTATGACAATAAAATCAACCACACATGCAGACAAACTGGCTATCCGAGTCTCCAGCTCTCTCCATGCTAGAAAATTGTCCGAAGGGGAAAACAGCCATTAGGATAACAGGAAGAATAAATAAAACTTTTTAAATCTTTCAGTTTCAACCACCTATGTAATAAGCTGCTCTTGATAACAGGGGAAAAGTCAAGGGTATTTTTTCCTTCCTGTTAACATGAGATTTTTACTCTGACAATTTCTCTTTAATGTTACTTGAACATAGGTTACTCCAGCTGTACATCAAGAATATACTAGCTTGGAGTTTAATTTTGAGACACTTAATATTACATTTTGCCAAGAAATGGCTGTTCTTTTCCTGAATTTCATGGCTCATTGAGCTTGCAGGTAAGAGATGGTTTTACAGGAATATGTCTCTACACATTCTTTACAGTCCTTACAAAACTGCTTGGCCGGCCGGAGCATGCTGATTGCCTGGGGAGCGTTCAGTAGGGATAGGTTAATCTGTGTGACCTGCATAGTTCAGCTGAAACTGCTGCACAACTTTCTAAACAGCCATCTTTATTTCCTCCCCATCCTCTCTTCAGCTGCTGAGTGATATCGAGGCACACACTTTGGCAAGGATAGCATGAAATGCACGCAGAGGTGAAAACAAACTCACCTCCTTTCCTATAAAAATGTGCACCCTGGCACAAAAACACAGGCTGACCCACATACCCCCAGGCTGACCCTTATGGACCTACCTAAATACAAGCTAGCATATGTGCACAAATATAATACTTGCAGTCCAGCATGAGCATTTCTACACCAGCAAGAAATACAACTCAGATGCTGGATGGGGAGCTGTCCTTCCCAGTAATGAAAATAATTTGTCTGGTCTTTAAAAGGAAAGGACAAGCAGGCACGATCCCCCCAGGTTGCAGCCTGTTCCCTGTGTGCTGGCAGAGTTGATGTTTAAACAGATGATGAGTTATCTGTTGCAATTACTCCGACCTGGAGCAGGGGGGTAACTCTGCCCTCATCACCAGCCTGTGCTGCCCCCCATGCTCCCAAGCAGCGTTTTTCAGATGTGCTGCCCAAACCATGGAGCACTTGGTAGCTCTACCCAGCCTTCCTCCCACCCCTCAACACCTCCTCTCGCCTTTCCCCCCACCCCATCAGCGCTGTCTTCCCAGCAGAAATTGCCACACATCTGCACGGAGGACAAGCAGAAGAATAAGGTGACAGTTCTTTAAGGAATGAATAAAAATGCAAATTAACAAACACCAAATTTGCTGTAAACATTAAATACTTCAGACATGAAACCTTCTGTGCTACAAGAGTGCTTTCAGCATTATCTATTCACAGCAGTTCCTCTGCTCCTGAGGGTCATAAACACTGAGAGATGGAGCCAGCAAAAAAGCTCTAGTTGAAATTCAGCTCACAGCAAAAGCAATTTCCGAGTGTGCAAAGTGCTGTCAGCAGGCCTGATGTTTGTGTATGAAATATAGACAATATGACTGGCCCATCGGCAGTCACTGTCAGCCTGATGGATGGTGCCTGAAAAGAAGTAAAGCGGCTGCCGTTAGGGCCCAGTCTATCAGACGCTTGATGGAGATTCGGGGGCTTAATAGAGGTAAAAGTTTCTTCTAATCGGACAAAATTTCCAGCGGTGATCACAAAGAAAATAAAAGGGATAGCAACGTGATACGAGGGCACAAGCAAGGCTCTCCCTGCTCAGCCACGATGCAGAAGGGAGCAGGAGAGCAGACCAAGCACAACTGCTACCCCTGGTCCTCGGACCCGGCCCGTCCCAGAGCAGATGGGGTCGTTGTCCAGCTCACCAAGGGCATCATGAGGCTTCTTCAGGGTCTCGCCATGGCGCACTCCCCCTCACAAAATGAAAACATCACATTTTCAGTTGCTTTGGTGCTCTTTGCAGCATGCATGTTGCTATGACAGGGGAGTGACATTGTGTGGCAGGTCGACACTCTCACAGTGCAGAGAGACTCATGAAATAACAATTCAATCGTCCTTTCCCCTGCTACCATTTGCAAAATACAGTCATCTTGCTCTTTCTTTTCCTTTTTTTTCCTTTTTTCTTTTTTTTTTTTGGGGGGGGGGGGGGAGGATGTGCACAAGGTTATTAACAACTTCATGTGCAGTATGTGGGGTCCTTCTGCAACACATGGAAGGTAGATGCCCAAACTCCACCCCATGCTTCACGCCATGGGTCTCCTCGCTCACAATGTCAATCAGACCCACAGGCAGGAAAAGCGGAGGCTGTGTAAAAGCAAGGATCAGAGAGCAAATTGCAGTAGCTCAGTGACTAAGACATGTGCCAAGGAACCATGAAGATCAAAAGGCTCTGATGAAATAACACTGACCACTTCAATAAAGCCTGAGTGGTTTCCAATTAGAAGTGAGCTTGAGCTTCAAAGTTAAGGCACAAGCCTGTATCCAAACTGTGCATATTGTAAAGCTAAATGATCCCACAGCTTCGATTCACTCCTATTTGCAAAGGCAAAGAAGGGTTGAAAGCAAGCCCTGTTCTCCTCCCTTCAGATGTGTAAAAAGGGAACTTCACAGCAAGGGATAAGGGCGAAGTATTGCAAATTCTCCCTTCAAAATAGGACTGTCAAGCAAGGAAAAGAATATTTTTTAAAATGGTCAAAATTCTTAAGAAAATCATAATGTGAATGAAGCAACATGTAGAACAGGAAATTAAAAGTGTGCAGAAATAGAAAACACTGTTAGTCTAAGACCTCCTCAGGTCTAGCACTTTGTCTAATGTTTCGGAGGAAATAACATATTTAAACAAGAACTGTAGCCTGAAAATCCTGCCTTTGCACGACGAGTTTATACTTCTCACCCCATCACTACGGCTCCTCCCTGATAAGAAACAGAGCCAAGAGCGGCTGCTGAGAGCATTTGGGAAATTAAAGAGTAGCCATTTCTTCCCGTAAACATCTAAATAGATCTCACACCATCAAGAACAGTGAATATTTCAGCAGCTTGGGTGGCCGTGGCACTGGACACAACGATACTCAACTCGAGCTCAGGGGGATACACACACACCTGGTTTGTGCCCACTGCAACTTCCAGAACAGGCTCCAGACAGGCAGCCTACGGCTTCACTCACGTTTCTCTCCCTGCTCTCTAAAAACATCGACTTTCTTCCCAGAAAAATCTCTACCAAAGAGCACAGTCAGGAACCCATCTCCTCCTATGCTCAGGATGGACCCGGATGGACGTAGCCCTTTGGAGGCCTCACAACACAGGGCAGGGCTTTTCTCCCGGGATGCAGCTTCTCCGCCCCAGGCTCCGCTGGGGATGCTGCTTCCCGAAGCTGCACTCCAGGGTTTGTCACAGGGCTGGCAATTTCTTACTCACCAAACGCACACGAGCGCACGCAGGACTCGGCTTGAGCCTCTGGTAGCAAAACAACTCCTGACATTAATATCTTTTAGCACAGACTCCAGAAGAGCTGCTAACAGTGAGCTTCTAAAAAGGATTGCTGCATCTTTAACAGGTTTTAAACCGAGCTCCTTACCCTATTACCAGCACCTGATGAAAACGACTACCCTATTGAACTCACCAGCGGGCCATTAGAAGTGTGTCAGATTATATTAACTAGGCAATTAAAGAAAACACCCAACCAGCAACAACAAGGAGCAGGCAACTCAGCACACAAGGAGATCCTGTCTGCCGTTTTGCAAATCCCCAAATTAGTTTTGAAAGGCCACTTTCAGCCTGGAGTTAAGGCCAGATTTACCCTCCGCATGTCTGCAATTGGCTGAATCTCTGCGGTAACCTGATGAGGCTGATTATTTATGATAAGTGACTGACATTGGACTCCTGCCCGAAAGGCGAAGGAACGAAAGCTGCTGTGACCCCAAATGAGAGGGTCTTCTAGGATCAGCTCAGACAAACTTTTTCTTTAAATAATAATAATAATAATATTTTTAAAAAAATCAGATACTGGGTTTCATGTAGAAGATCAAATAATTAACCAAACAGATGTGCACATATTTATAACAAAAGGAGTCTGTAGGGGGGGAGTATCCAACTGCAAACAAGCCATTTATTTTAAGACTTAAGTGTTGCTGAAACTCCCAATCAGAAAAAGAAAGAATGATTTTTAAGCGTGGTGTGGGAGGCATTTTGGAGAACTGGGGGTAATTTAAAGCAGAATATGCTTTTTTGATGAGACTGCCAAAACCAAAATGCCTCTGGATAAAAAAGAAAAAAAAAGTTAATTTACATACAGACAGAGCTGTCAGGCAAGTCGTCAGCAGAGAGAGGGATAACAAGTCTTTGGGTAACAACTCCCTTGTTAGGAAGATGGCATGGAAAAGCAGGATCAAGGGAAAAAGTAAAGTCACTGTGCAGATGTTTTAAAGGCACAGTTAGCATTTTCTGTGGTTTGGGCAGGAACATTGCAGCTGCCTCATCAGTGCAAGTAAGGGAACCACCTGCATGAAGAATATGCACACAGCTGGGCAAGTAATTTAATGGTATCTCCTACTTCTGTAGAGCAAGGGGAAGCTCTACAAAGGAGGTTGTCTGTAGAACCAACCTTGTTTACCACCACCATTGTATGTTAGAGGTGGCGGCAGGAAGGACATCTGAGCTCCAGTCATGCTCTTCTGAGAGATAATTCCACTTCAGCAATGCCAAAACTGGCATTGATCCACCTTTTTTTTTTTTTTTTTTGGCAATCTGAATTGATTTTGAAAGGCAGGGGGACATATTGGTCAGTTAAGCCTGACAGTTTTCCCACAAGAGCTGCTCAGACCAGATTTTGGAGCCTCACAAACCTTGTGAACACAAGTGCTCCCTGTTCTCCATCACGCTGCCTGCAGCACCCCATCTTCCACCTCTGTGGATACAGAGGCCCAAGAGGTGGGACCTGGCTGCTGGAGTATTGCGTATTTCCAAAAGGAAGAGACCAGAGAAACGGGAATGATCCTGCTGGTGAAATCCAGGCACAGGCAACCAGCTGGACTGGACTTGGCCACTTTGCTTGATACGCAGATCTCTCCTACCATCTTTGGCTTTCACACTTGGCACTTCTACCATCTTAAACTTCCACTTTAACTAACACACTAATTCCTTGAGAGCTGTCATCCTTTTCCACCCATTTAATAATTAAAAAAAAAAAAAAAAAAAAAACCTTCCGCTCGTTGAGAGTGGCCCTTGAAAATCTGATGAGAAAAAGATTAATTTCAGTTCATTCCCCCACTTCTCTATCACTATGGTTTGTTGCATGAGGGAGGGGGCAGCTTGTTTTACTGGGCTTCTCCTGTTAAACCAGTTAATGGATTATCCCTTAATATTTCAGTGATGATGGGAGAAAACCAAGATTCCAGGAGGCAGTACGGAGTAATCCATAAAACTGAGTGTAATGGTCACATAGGTTTGACGGAGCTCGGCAGCACGCAGATCACATTGCAAAGATCCATCATCTTTCTCAATCAAGGCATCGTTCTGGCTCGCTGCATTGGTGGCTGGACGGGCTGTCGTGCCCAGCTGATATCCTAGCGCTAGGTTCAAGAGTGTGTAAGTGCCCCTGCCTACCCGCACGGAAAGCCTAGCAGAAAACAGGACACTCATCACATCGCCACCGGATCCAGCTGGGAAGCTGCCTCTGACAGACGCAGGAGGTGCAGCCGCCCGTATCCTCCAGGAGGAGACAGTGGAGCTGGCCGAAATGATCCTGCCTGAACCTTTCCATCTAAAAAAGCACTGTGATAAAGCAGAAAAAAAAAATCAACTTTTTGTCTCCATTTTTCACACTCCTAGACCCCAACACAGTATATCCTGCAAAAAAATGCTTAAGCTGAATATCAAAGAGAGATTTCATTTTAATGAAAACTAAAGGATATATTTCATAAGCTTTACAAAGGACAAAAAATATCTAGGGCCAGAAATCTCTTGATATTGCTTGAACATTGCTGTCTTCACATATGTATCATAAAGTGATATGTATGCTACACAGAATTGTATTTCTTTGCTACCAGTATATTGGAGAAGAAAAGGAACAATTGTCATTTGAAATGTCCTCTAATACAAAATATATACTGGAGATTGGAGACTGCTAGCACTGCTCTCAGTGGTGCCTTTATGGGAGGAACTGTATAGAAAGTGCTGGCTTGTGGACTGACAATTAGTAAGGGAAATGATTTCCAAAACCCAGCTCCTGGAGGTTTGTCAAATGGGTGACCCACTGTGAATTAAGTGCAACTTCCATGCAATAGTGGGTTTCTTCATAATGATAATGTTAAAATAGAGGTGTTTTTTTAAAAAAACCCTTCAAACACCACCGTATGGTGAGAAACGACTTGGCTGCCTGTGGGGGTGGATGGGCTAATCTAACAGATTGTTCCCATCTCTGTCTTTCAAGATGCTACAAGAAAGATAAATCTACCACATAACCAGTACAGGTGATTCACAATTATCTGCATTTCACAAACGTGTCCCCTTGATTCTGATGACATGATGGAGCATCAGATGGGCTCTGGTTTCAGCAGCGTGTTGCTCCCGCTGACACTGTCCTCTGCAAAGCACCAGCCACTCAGTCTACTCGGTCTTAGAGCCATATTCCAAACCACTAGCAAATATTTCAACAATATTCCCATTCACTGCTTCTACTGAAATATCAGTCAGAGAGCAGGTATTCACTCAAAATTTCTGAGAGCTAAGGGACGCAGAATATCACCAAGATCTATGTATTTCTAAGTTATTTCACTTAGCCAATTTAATAAACATATTCAGAATAATAATAAAAAAGAAGCCACTCTAGTATTATGTACATGAGGTTATATTTTCAGCTGGGATGGTGCTTTCAGCTTATTAAGCCCTTACCATTTGTAAAATCCCTCTGCAATATATTTGGATTGCATTTTTCTCATGCTTGTGCACATGCCAGAAAGGATATTTAAAGGCAAAATAATAAAACAACACGTCAAAGAAAAACAGTTCCAACTCCTCTGAGTTAGTACAATGCAAAGAATATAAAAGGGAGAGGGAGGAAAACAGGGAGGGAAAGAATTGAGGTTGTCAGTCACTATTACATTGATTCAGTATTTCCTCTCCCCCTCTCGTATTTTTTTATACTACAAAAAAGTTTTAATTCCAAAAACCAAACTTGGCAGGTAATCTAGTCCTCAAAAAAAAGAAACTTTTCATCAACCTATAGCAGAAATATGCTGGGTATTTATATGACAGACATCCTGGCTACAAGCTTCTGTGCATAGCCTACTTTTAACTGATGCAATCAATGCTCATGGAAAGGTAACTGGTCAGCTGTTTATGGCTCAAGGTCTTTCCTTTCTTCCTAATAGTCCCCATATCTTTTCCCTGCACAAGACTTTCTTTCAAAAAGAGACTTTCAACTTGCTTTCAAAGTTCTCTCTCATTTACAGAAAGTAAACCTTGTTCCTTACACATCAGTCAAGAAAAATGCTTGTTTCTTGCTCACTATCTGAAAAAAATGAGCGGAGAGGGTGGAACAGGATTTTTTTTTCCCCCTCCTTTTACCTTCACATAACTGCTTTTATTTTATTCATTTTCAAATAACCAGCAAACGGGAAAATTATAATCATCAAAACATCATTGATGACATGCATCTCCACACTCCTTTCTGGGGACACTGGGTTTGGAATTCAGGGTTATCTTCATGGCCGCAGACCCCACGATTCCAGCCCCAGGGAGAGCTTTGAGGAAGGGCTGGAAGGGAGACCCGGCCGGGGACAGAGCACTGAACCCGCAGGTAACACCCTGCTAGTCCTGCCTGTGCCACTGCACAGAGGCTCCAGGTGACACGAGGAGGGACAGGGCCATCCCTGTGCAGCTCCCATCCCTTTATCCAGGTTGTATATCCAGCCTGGCTGAAATCACGCTCGATATTGTCTTTCCCCTGGTTTCTCAGTACAAGAAAGCAGCAACAGCAGCAGTAACAAGAAGAGTCTCCTACTTTTAGAGGTCACCTTGGGCTTAGCTGTGAAAATGGAGCACGGCAGCTGCTGGTAGCACTTTGTTGAACTCATCCTTGCAAAATAATAGGTGTTGCTACTCTCATGTGATGCTCCACGACCAATTTATCCACATGGAATTTAAATCCAACTCATGTGACCCTTCTGCTGCAGTCTCCCATGAACCACAGATTGGAAATCCATGTGCTAAGTGGACTTCTCGGAAAGGTGGAGCCCCCAAAGCAAAAGAGACTGCTAAGGCTCAGGGACACGGTACCTGGTGAACATAACTCTGTAACACCAGGGCCCACCATGTGCTGAACACGCTGGATAAGAAGAAATCCCTTCAGCATCTCCACAAGGTTCTCCATTCGTTCCTACATCACAACCCTCTCTGAAGCTTTTCAGAGCTGTAAAGCTCAGTTCTACCAACACGCTGATACAAAGAGTAAATAAAATTTCTGAACAAACATCCAAATGTTTGAGTGCTGATTCAGATTCCACCTGAGCTTCCAACCCTTCCTGGCCTACACCGCAGTAACAACCTTGACTCCGGTTCAACATTACCCGCGACCGCACCGAGCGCTGCTGACGGCTCCGCAATTTGCGGAAGGGGAATTACGAGTAAACAGTGGTAAATATTAAAACAGAGGAAAACAAATGTCACTACAAACACGACAACAAGAAAATGCAGCTTCAGACTTCCAAATCTCACTGGATCAAAAATCGTTTTCATTACGCAAAATGGAAAGAAAAGCTGAAAATTCTGAGCATGAGTGCTACTGAATGGAAGTGTTTATTGATTACTGCTTTGCCAGTTGCAAAATAAAATATTATCAAGGGGAAAACTTCAGTATTTGCTTTTCTTTATGCTTGAATAACTTAAAGCCACATGTGTAGAGAAACCTTTTTGCTGAGGAAAACAAACTTCCTCTCCATGTTTGTCATATCTATACTTTTTACTATTCAGCCTTTTCTAGCAATAACTCACAGCACTTTGAATTTATGTGCAGTATTTAATAAGAGCTGGTGTGAATGTCGAAGGTATCTTGGTAAGATGTTATGTGTCAAAAAGTGATCATGTTACATTGTGATGGATTAATATGAAGAAACAGCTTGAAGGCAAGGTATTCATCTTTTTTTTTTTTTTTAATGACAACACTAATACATTTGTTTCAGTTCTGAAATTAATTTCCTAATAGTAAGAAAGGTCAAAATGAATGAGAGGCATGTGTGCCTTTTTGTCACCTTTAACAAATTATCCAAAACCGGCCTGTCAGATCAAAAGGGATAACATTTTGAGTAATAAATGTTAGTACTGATTAACTGGTCAAAGTTAATTCTTTTCAGGAACTGCTATATGCAGAAGATGCGAATGCCTTCATTTGATTATTTCTTCTATCATGTTTTCAATGCGAGTTTTCTGGAAGTAGAGTACTAAGTGTTTTCTGTGAATGACATCTGTTGGATGGAATAAACCGAAGATATCATCTTCACCGAAGCTCACGGGGGATTCTATTTCAATGGTTAGACAAGTCAAATGAACAGTAAAAAAGGATGTCCTCCAGTTTATGTAACATTCTTGAACTTAGGCTCCAATTCAAGAAGCACAAAAGCTTTTATACCGCAAGTACCTTCCTGAATTTCAGCTTTGAAATGAAGGCTTTTTTTTTTTCCCCTCTCACTGAAGTATTATGAAATGTAAGCAGGAAATTGATTGGAAGTGAAAGAGATGTTTTGTAGCTCTCCTGGGTTTTTCGATACCTGCTTTTCAGTGGGGTTACAGAAGGAGGGATTCTCCCAAAAGATCAGCCCTTCTGAGCTTAGCAATGCTGTAAGTTAACATCCAGCTACACAAACCTGAACTGGAAATCACAAAAGAAACATCTTCAGCCTGACTGGTTTAAAGCAGGTAACAGAAGATTTATCACTAGGATTGGGTTGCTCTTTTAGGTATGTTTAGTATGTTAAAGCATTTGAATGATTATAACTTCCTTGGGGCGAGACTACAGTTGAGAAACCACATTTCTCTCCAGTGAATCAAGTCTATTCTGAGCATAATAGCCCACAATGTCTAGCATTTAGTGGACTACTTCAGGAAATAAAAACACTCCCCCACCATCCTTATTTCACAGACATCAGACTGAGACTGAAGGACACAAGTTTTACTCAGTAGGCCCCAAAATTGTTGAACAAAATGTTACCACAACCTGGTTATAAAGTTAGCATACATATAACTTAAACAGAGCTTTTAAGAGCTCTGTTCCACAGACAAAGCTTCAGCCCTGTTCTCTGGGGACTGAATACGATTCGCGATTCATAACACGTAGCAGAGTATTTGTGCCACAAAGCACTGATCAACTTTTCCTGCTTGTCCAACAATACCAGCTGGGCTAAGAAAAATTACTACCTCTCCTCCTGAAAACCTTACTTTCTATTTGGACACCGTGACAGCCACAATAACATTATATCTTATCCCACAAGAATATCCTCCCATCTCCTGGAAGTCTTGATTGTGTTGTCCAAAGAAACTGTGAAATCACCTTATAACACCGAATATATGAAATCCCTTAGGCATATTGGAAAGAGAGGGAAAATTTGGATCATCCTTCTACTCAAGCATTTGTAGTTCAGGGAATGTTTCATACTGTCATTTTGTACCTCCACCGATTGCTTTTAAAAACAGACAAATGTGTGTTCTGCTGCAATATTGATTATTCCAGCATTGAGGCTCTTTCAGCCTGAAGAAGGGTTGTTCTGAATTTATCCTATACAATTACAGGCATTTGCCTTGGCAAGCAACATTTCCCCCTCAGGGATACCTTCCTGCTCCCTCCCAGGGACCCTCAATGCTGCCAGGTTCCCCCTTCCAAAGGGATCCACTGTGGTCTGCAGGTAAATCTTCAGCTCAGCTCCCCACTGGAAATGCTGATTTAAACCCTCCTCATCCAGCTTGAGTGGCTCCAGCACCATCTGCTCCAGCACGGCGCAGCTTCATGTTGAGGATCATCTACTACTAGCACCTTATAAGTGATTTCTGCAGAACTGCTGAATTGTGGATCATGGCACTGACATAGCAAAGAGCCAAAGAGTTTCTCTATGTCAGTTTTCAATCACTTAGAAAAGGAGTCTCTTCTGTTTTAATCAGGACACCACTCTTGCAGTCTAATCCCACAGTTAGTGGAGTTTTCTCCTTAACTTATTCCTATTAACTTGCACTATCGAAACTCTGTCAACGCTAAATAAATCCCGTTCTCTTTGGGGCTTATACAAGTCAAAAAGCCAGATGAGAGCACAAAGTTAGGTGACAGAGAGGAGGAGAAATATGCTGGATTCTGATAATTGCTGTTCTCAGAATAAAAGGGTTCCAATTTATTACAGTTGGAAGGATTTCTGCAGTATTGAGAAGACCATATCAGTCCATACATATTAACGCAAGATTGGGCTATTATGATATCAACATTTTTTCCCAACAGACAGCAGCACGACTAATCTCAAAGCTCCAAAAATGAAAGCGTCTCCTTTGTTTGGTCTCTGAAATCTTCCAAATATTTTTAAAAAATACTCCCTCTTCACTCCTTCCCACTAGTAAAAAAAAACAAACAAAAACAAAACAAAACACCACACCGAAAAATAGAAGTCCCTGTAAAGAATTTAAAGTGAAAGAATTCATTCAAAAATAAAACACAAAGAAAACCTCCAGTGGTAGATTCCTTCTAACTGGTGAATTTATTCTAAACTCAGTATGGAGAAGCGAGTAGAATAAAGGTCAGCCCCTGTGCTGGGAATTCCCGACCTTTCAGGCTGCATCCATCATCGATATTACACAGAACATGCCATTTATCACACCAAACAGAGAGCAACTCTTTAACTCCTTTTCTCTTCCCAGCAGCACAAGGCCCAGCAATTATTCAGATTTAAAAGCACAGCTGATGTTTATCCAGCTTCTTTTCACAGCACTCCCTCTTTGGGTCCCTCCCTTCCCAGCCACTGGATGTACAGTAAACGATGGATACAGCAGGGAGCCCATGAGGACTGCTGCCTTTTGGGTAGCAGGTTGTGACAGGGGAGATGCAAACTGCATTTGAAAAGGCTGTTGAAGTCTTTTAAAAAGGGCCTGCTTCCCTGCTGACGCCTGGCCCATCTTTAACAACATCTGCGACGATTCTCTCCTGAATTCAGTAGCGGATCGAGGGAAGTTTTTCATTATTGAGCAAGAGGGTATTCTCAAAGAAGGTTTCAAACCTTTAGGAAGCATCAGCTATTTACTCTGCTGTGCCTTCTACAGAGGCAGCCGAGAGCAAAGGGCTCTAACACAATCTCCCTGTGAGAAGTGGAAGGGAAGCCTGGACAATCCCACATCCGTGGGAATGTGCTCCCAGGTCGTCCTACCCCAAAAAGGCAAGCATGTCCCAGAAGACCCATCCATGCAGGATGCTCCAGAGCTTGGCTTTCCAGGCTCAGGCAACACATTCAGATTCAGAGCCAGCACAAGTCCCAGCAAGGGATTCGACCCAACCACTAAACCTAGCAGAGCATCTCAGCCCCCCTTGCTGTCCTCGTATCAACCAGTGCCTTCTACTCGCATCTAATTCACACATTACCAGCACTAAGGACCAATTTGGGGTCTTCCAATCTTCCCCTTGGCTGAGAATGAAGGAAGACAGGGCAATTGCCAGGATATTATGGAAGGGTGAGTGGGGCAGCTATATTTGCAGAAGGTTAAACGGCCTAATGCATAGTATGAGCATCTGTGTCATGAATCAATGATTAAAGTAAAGTCTCTTTCATCAAAATGCAGCCATCTCAAACTAGTAAATAATAGGCTAATTAGGCATCTGCTCATTTAATGTCCAAAGGGAAAGGCCAGTTCTTGGCACCAGTGAAAATTCATTTTCAAAGCTGTGAACCACCTATGGCAAAAGGGATCAGCTTCTTCCTCTACCAAATGAGGCTCTTCATAGAGAGGAAGACAAGAATATCTCTGCCTTTCTACTTGTGCTGCCAGGGCTTACAAACTGACCTTGGGTGGGTGAATCAGATAGCAATGGTCTGATTCAGTGAAAGATGGGCATGAAATGCAGGACCTGACCTTCAAAAGGACAAT
>NW_010586144.1:38212-79539 GCF_000705375.1 Tinamus guttatus
GCTTGGGGAAGTCATAAAACACCACAAATTCCTAGCAGAAGACCAATACTAAGATGAAAGTAGTTTGTTTTCAAAAAAGACAAAACAATAGATTGGCTCAACTGAGAACAGAAAAAGATTTTTCTCGACGTATATCTAAGTAAACTAGCTCCAAATAATGCTTTGCTGATGGGCTCCTTTCCAGAGCCAGCTGTATTTCAGCAGGGAATAATCTGATACCTAACTTGCATCTGAACTTCTCCACGCTTGGATTTAAGATACAATAAGAGAGGACAGATCCTATTTCAGAAAATACTCTTGAAAACCTAAATCTAAGTGAAAGATATTTGCACAATTAGAAAATGATGGCATAGCGGAGAGTCCATAAATAAAAACACTTAAAGCAACAGTCTATCAAAAACAACAGGCTGGAGCATTAGAAGTATTACACTATCTGCAGTATTATTATTGAGCAAAAGCACCAAAAACACCAGAAAAACAGCAAATCAAAATGCGAAAAGTGTAAACTAGACTAGATATCATGATGAGGGAGGCAGCAAAGCTTTACAAGATTTTCACGCAAACTTTTTTGCAGAGCTCCTTTTTCAGCAAAATTAAGTCCATCGTCCCCTTCTCCTCCCCCTGACAAACACTCCATTTCATGTGTTCATCTTCATTTAGACTCCTGCTCTTCATGGCCGGGTAAACCCTCTGTTTCTTCCTCACACAGAAAACAGGAATCGAGGGCGATCAGTCCTCATAACGTGAACCCTCCTCCTCCTCCTCTTGCTGTGTCCTGATAAATAGTGAAATAATTAACAGCACCACTTCTCAGGAAGTCACCTTGGCCACACAAGCAAGCCCAACAGAAAAGCGTATGCATATGACAAGGTATCACTGCCTTTTTGCACGCTCAGGAGGACTTACCTTCATGAAACCTCTTCAGAACCAGAAAGAGCAGCCTGCAAAGCAGGTCACCAAAGTGACCTAGCTAGGGAACCCCAGCCTACACCACAGTTTGCTATAACTCAGTTCCTATAAGAGAATAGGCTGGATATTTGGTAAATATACTGAGGTACTGAAGAGGAAAAAAACTTTTTTTTTTTTTTTTTTTTTCCTTTAAGAGCTTAATGACCTGACAATTACCAGAAAGCAGGTTTTGAACCTATCTAGGGGAAGATTTACTATTGCAGACCTGAAATAAACCTTCTGAGCTCTTTAAGATCAGTCATTCTCTCTAACAGCTAAGTCACCAGAACCTGGTGAAGCTCAGAGTTGGATGCCCGTTTAGGAAAAATGTGATTGATGATGCTTAGTGCTTTGTAAGTCAGACTAGATTATCACAGTGATTCCTGTCTAGTTTTAAAACCTATTGATCCACAGGTGTCAACACTAGGGAGGACAAGTTGAAGCCTTCAAAATACTTAGAAGATAGAACTAACCCTAGCTTTGATGTTGCAAAATTCCAACATCAGGATGAACCTCCTAACAAGAAGAAAATTAAATTTCTGCTAATTGATACTAGTTTTAATGAGATTCTTTTACAGACATAAAGTAATCAGATTAGTAACTTTTCAGATTACTGTATCTGACTAGTAGTGTGAACTACATCTGATCATTAATCATATATAGTAACATGAAAAGATGACTGAACGCATCCATATGAAAAATAATCTATCATATTCACTCAAGTTTCAAAGAATCAAGCAACTGATAAGAGTTTCCTCACGTGAGGAACCTTTGCAGTAATGTTCTGCATACAGGGGTCCTCTGAATTTGATATTGTATCTAAGCATACACTAGTGAAGGCAGTCAGTAGAAAATCTGTAACAAGAAGAGAAATTAAGTCTTGTGCCACTACAGCTTGAGAAACACTATGAATAGGTCACATATATCACAAAAAACAGCCATGAAATATAAGAACTTGCAGCCATCCAGGGACTGATTAATGATTCAAATAAGCAATCTCTTTGCATAATAGCACTTAGGGAACATTACAGACACAGACCCCATTCAACAGCTTAAACTGGGCTCTAGATCAAGAAAACATATGCAAAACTGCAGGGTGGCTGCCCACAAAATCCTGTTAATAATGCTACAGGCATTAAGCTATTTTTGGTGCCTGCTAGCCTTAAAGTGTAGGTTTTCAGGTTTCAGAAAAATAATAACTCGGAAGCAGCTCTGCTTCATTAAAATGCTCACAGGATGAGTTTTAAAAAGGCAAAGATCCTGGCAATTTTAAATTATAAAGAATATCTATTATACTTTTCAAAAGAGCAACAGTATTACTTGTTCAGCACTCAGGTCACCCTCTCTGTAACTAAAACCCATCAGACTAAGATATCCCTGCTGGATTCATTAGTTGCTATACCTTTCCTAAAGCTGTTAAGCAGCTGCTGTGTTCTTCTCCCAGGATTCCTGTTCTCATACCCAGACTCTGGGTGACACAGTTGAACAACCACAAGCTATAAGGAAGAAGGGGAGAATCTGATCTACAGGATTTGGGAAGATTTCTACTGTAGAATGAGATAAGCCAAGGAAATCAAGACCCAAGACCCTGGTGTACACCTTTATGTAATGACACGCAGGTAAAATAGCTGCATCCATTGTCTGAGGATAATTCTCTTTTTAAAACTGGGGAAATCGCACATTTGGAGACTCCGCTGCTCCCATTGAGGACATGGTTTCACACGAGCTTTGGGAGCTTAGTGATTTGGTTGACTCCTCACAGGTAGCCTTAGACACCACAATTACAGGACTGCAGATATACAGCATAACTAGAAGGGAAGAACAGAGCTTTCTCAAGTGGAACAGTTCCTATAATTTGCCCATAAAAGCAATCGTCCCAATGCGGCCTTCATACTACCATCCCTGTCTCCTTTTTTTTCCTGGGAATTGTACAAGAGACTGCCAGAGAGCAGTAGCAGAATTGCTTGGAATACTGGGTCTTATAAAAGAGTGTGTGTGTGTGTGTACATATATATATATATGTACACACACACACACACATATATATTTAAAAAAGGACTTCCCCAAGTAAAAAACTCCGTATTTTAGCAGCTTTTAAAGTAGGAACCTTCCAACTCTGGACCCAGCATTAATAGCCTTTGACAGACTGTTCATGTTTTTGTTTTAGTGATTTTCATGTATTTGTATTTTTCATATTTTGAAATAATTTATTCTTCTTCAAAACAACTCTTTCAAGCTGAACAGCCCATGCTATTTAATTTTTTATTCATACAGAAATCATTTTAAACTTCTCTTTTTTTTTCTCACCCTTGTCTAGAACTTCCTTGGTCAGTCCTTCTCAAACTAAGATTGTCAGGGCTGTAAACTTCATTCAAGATACGTGTAAACACGTTAAGGACTTTACTGACAATTCTCAAATGGTCTTGGCCTTCACTGTCGATCATTGATAGGCTATTTTGAAAGGCCCATCTTTTTCCCCAAGTGGTACTACTAAGTGACATTAAGCTTTTTACTGACTAGTTCTTTGACTTGACTTCCTTTCCTCCCTCTTCATCTCAAAGACAGACAAGTGTCTTTGCATTTATTGACACTGGACTCTCTCCATCACCCTGTCACTCAGTATGATAAGATCTTTCTACAGTACAACTTTAATTGCATCAGAAAACTTTATTCATTCTTTTAATGAATAAATTATAAATATTTTGAACAAGCCCATGCAAACAACACATGCAAAACTGAATTTTCCCACTATGAAAACTCACCTTTTTTCTTGTCATTGGTTCAAAGGAAGGCTGGTCTATCTCAAGCAGTAGCAGTTTGGGTTCTTAATGTCTTTGAAATCATTTAGTTATCAACTTTTCCAAGGCTTTCCAAAATTTCAAATGTACTACATGCACTGGATTGGCTTTATCCATGCTTGTCAGTCCCTTCAAAAAATTCTAATAGATTTGTGAAGTGCAAAGGCTCCTTCCAAAATTATATGTAGCAATATACCACTGTTGTCCATGTATCTGACTTCTCCCTTATAAAGAGAAGCACTAATTTGGGAATTCCCTCTAGGCTCCACACAACAAACACCAAAGCAAATAATTCATTCAACTTTTCTGCAATGACCTTATTTTCCTTGAGCACTTCTTTTACATCTTGATCATCTATCAACCTTATAGACCTTCAGGCACGCTTCTCTCCTCTGATATATTTGAAAAAGTTTTTTTGTTATTAGTTTTTATGCCTTTAGCAAGTTATTCTTCAAAATTGTTTTTTGTCCTACATTATTATGATTTTACATTTAACTTGTCAGGGTATATTGTTTTGTTTTTTTCCTTATTTTCCTCATTTGGACGAGACTTCAGAGGGTGTCCTTTTATTGCTAATGGCCTTATTCAGTCTAATATTCAACTGTGCTAATTTTTTAATGATCTTTTTTAAAGTTGTGGAGATTTTTTAAATAGGTGTCGTATGTCGCTGATGATAACGATACAAAAATGCTCTCCCAAGATAGTGTTTGTATATAGCTTCCACATCACCTGAAAGTGTTGTTTTATGGTTCGCTTTTGCACTTTTAGCTATGCCTTTTAGTTTTCTTTTCCATTTTGATGCTGTTCTCCTTTTCAAAGTGTGTGTCACTCTACAGGACTTTTTGGTTTTATACTTCATCAAGAATGATGAATTTAATCATGTTTATATTTATTACCACGGAATCACTCTACAGGACTTCTTGGTTTTATAAATTCATCATTCTTGATGAAGTAATCATGTTTATATTTATTACCACGGAATGATTCTTTGACATCTTTGACATGATGAAGTTACATATTCAATCAAGATTTATTCCCTGTTTAGGAATAAACAAAAAAAGTCTGCCTTTTCCTTTGGACTCTCCAATTTCTTGCCCCAGAAAAACATCATTAAAAAAAAAAAAAAACACCCCATAAATGCTATTTCTACAACACATTTGATCATGATTTTACCCAACCCCCCTCATTGTACTCTCTGGGTCCCCACGGCTTCTCTGATCTCTCTTAACATGCCACGATAAGGAAGCTTACTGCTGGCCATCTTGACAATATAGCTCTAATACTTTGTTTTTCCCCACTTTGGCAAGAAATTTTAACGTCTAGAGATTTCATGGCACTTATTGATACAAGTTCTTTCCCTTCTCCCCCCTTTTCCTTCATTTTTTTTTTTGCTTCTGAGATTTCTTTTTGCTATAACGTCACTCTTCCATTGGCTTGGTTTCCTCCACTATCCATGAGTAATTTTTCCACTGCTATTCCAGGGCTCCCTGTTTGAGACGCTATTATGTCAATATCCTCATTTAAAATCAGCATTCCACTTTACCCATCTTCATTGCATGCACTGGGCTAATTGTCCACTGGCTGTGTTAGCCTCTATCACAGCTATCTTGCATCAGTAGAATAGCACGAACAGACATAGTTAGGTCAAACACTTGGCCAGCTGTCTGTAAATCATCTTTGAATACTAAGAGCTCTTTTGTACTAAATAGAAAAGCCCTGGCAGTGACTTTGCTGGATGTGTTGCCCCTGTGTCTTAAAAGGCAAATGTAATCCCAGGCGGAAAACTGAGTTACATGAACAAAGGGCATATTCCCAATGCTGTCTGAAGCAGGAAAAAATAAAATGGATCAGCTCGTCCCAGGCATTTCCACTCCTGCCCTGCGAGAAGCCCCATCTCTGAATGCAAGAGCCAGCTGGAAGTGAGTGCCACGTAGTGCAGGAGCTCATTCCACCCTGCCCTTCAGTTCAGACACAGACCCTGAGTGAAGCAGCTTGTCACCGACCTTGACTCTGACCCAGTTCATAGAAGCACTTGGGGGAAAGCAGAGGCAAAGGGGAACTTTTCATAACTGCAAGAACAAGCAAACAAAAAGTATTAAAAAACCTCAAACTGTGTGTCTCACTGAGAATCAGAGTAGCGGAGGAGAAGAATTAAGCCAAAATTACTGAGGAGGAGCTTGGTTACGTCTTCCAGTCGCAGGGAAGCCCTCCTATGGCACCCAGCATTTAAGCCACTCCCTGATTAATGCTACTGAAAAACCAAGCAAAACACACAGCCTCTCTCCCTAACACTGATACCAAAAGAGGTGTATCACCACTGTAAGAATCACCCAAAAAATAAAAGCAGAAAGAAGATGCAAGAGAAATGCAGAAAAGAATCCATACTGAACTTCCATTAACACACAGATGAAGAAAAAAATGTGTACATTTTATATAAAGAGAATATTTTCCTCCACTGACAAGGGGCAAATTCTTTGAAGAGATGGCTCCAATTCATCAGCAGGGTGCTGGCAGATGCCCCTAGAAAAGTAGAGAACATGGCTGTACATCTTCAAAAACTATTTTAGGAGACACTATTTCCTCAGAGGGATGTTTGAGTTGTGTTCAGGCCCCTAGGCATGTCCCAGGAAAATACAACCATGTTTTGATGGTAGAGAGGGTACTAAAGCTTTGATGGATAATATTTTGATCCAAAGTAAAAGAGAAGAAGAGTTTGACTAAAGGCCCTGAAGAGCTGTGGAAAGAGACAGAGTTGCAGACGTAAAGCTAAGAAAGCAGCAATGCAAGTTCCATGTAATAGTGATAAAACACCTAGAAGAAAAGCTAATAAGGCACATAGTACATCACTGAAAAGTGGAGGTCATAACTAACACACCTGCCCCAAACAGAAGCGTACAGATTTCTCAGAGTGGTGAACTACAGGGAAAGAAAAAAAAAAAAATACACAAAACCAACAACGAACCAAACAAAAAGAGCCCAGTTTGGATGTTCCAAGCAGCATCCTGCAAGCACTCCTGCACACAGGTATGTCGAGTCACAGGATGAAAACCTTGCTAAAGCACCTGAGGACCTGCAGGAGTTAAAGAGGTACAAACCTAGAGATATGACAGGGAGCCACACACTGATTTGTCTACGGATGCTTTTTTAATGGGAGATGAAGGTTAGCTGAAACTGCTCCTATGCCACATACAAACATTACCAAAAAGGGATAGCAAAAAACCCACGCTCCTGTTCTCTATGCCTGACATTACCCCCACACGGACACGATTAGCACATTGAGTACAAACACAGAGAAATTTGATAGCTTCAGACACATTCCCGGGAGAGTCTAGAGCATTTGACAAAAGTACAGTGGAGCAGTGTCCAGAGCTAGATTACAAACATGTCAGTGTGATAAAAACAAACAAACGAAAAAACAACCAAAAAGCCTGTCTAGTTTAGATGAAATGCGACTTGTAATTCCCAGAGCTAGTGCAAAAAATAAGGTTATTAGCAGAGGGTGGCCTGAACAGCACGTACCTTCTACTAATACCGGTTTAAGGAATTCACAGTTCCAAATGGGACTTCATTTAACAGTGTTAGTGATTCTTAAGATGCTACTAGAGGAATTACACATTCACTTTTATGTTTTTATGTATATGTTTTTATATGGGGCAAGGTATTGAAAATAAATCTAAAATCATAAGTTAACTGAAGATGAGAAGGGAATCTGTGGAGATTAAGTCAATTCTACAGCCTCAAAAAATTAACTTTAACTAAACCTTTCCCAGAATATAATTGTCAAAACCCTTGTGTGATAGAGATTCAGCATCTCCTGTAGATAACCCTAATTATTTCTGCTGTAGCAAGTGTCTCCTAGTATTGCGTGCATTTTCTGTTGTCTTAAAGGACCATGCAGGAAGGTGCTAAGATCAGAAGCTGCTTTTCCTAGCAGAAATATAGGGCACATTAGTGGCACAAGAAAAAATATTTAGCCCAGAGTAAAGGAGAAATAGACCTACTGAATTTGAGTGGAATAGACTTCCTTCTCAGCTTCTCCCATTCTCACAAACTCCCTTTTCAGGAACCACCACGGATAATAAACTGATCATGCACATCACATGCATGTTGGTCAGCAGATATCCAGAGGACTTCACAACAGGCGAAGTTTACTGTCTATAGTGTGAGTTCTATAACAGTCTATAGTGAAGTATAGTGTGGGTTAGGGCATTAGTAGCTCCTTCTATGCAGGTCGAACAGGATGGTGGAAAATAGAGTCAAAATCCAAAGCACCTACTAGCAAATGCCACAGAATCAGACACTGATCTGTACATCAGGATGTTAAATTACAGCCTAGCACCAGTGAAGCAAAGGTTGCCCTACTGGCATTTTGTTCAACAGAGAGTTGAAAAAAGAATTTTATTTGCAATACTAAAAAGTTACACTTCAGTCAGTAGGGACTTGCAAGGTGGAAGTGGGAAAGGGCATTTCTACAATGGCAATAAACTGGCACAAATACCAGCATTATCACAGAAAGCAGCCACAGAGTTGTTATAGCTGAACACACGCTGCATAGCAGAGTATCTCTTCCAGTTTCAGGATGACAGAAATAAGGGACAACCTACTGGTCATTTTCCTTGGGAAGGACCCAGAGAAGCCTGTACTATCCCGGTGTGAGAATTGCTGGTGAGAACTGGTGCTGCCCGGTGAGAGCTGTTGTCTGGGTGAGAAGCACAAGGTGCAAATCACAACCCAAGTTCTGCCAGGGACTATGACCCTTCTTAAGGGGCTGTTAAAATTCAATATTGTGCTCTCAGTGATTCCTCATTACGATTGTGTTGTTTAGCTGGGGAAGGAAGTCTAAGAGCTCTGATAACTGCAAAGCAGAGCCAGGTATTGCATTATGCTAAAGATCTGATTATCCTACGTTAATCTGTTATGACTCCATATACCAGATGATGCAGACTGATTCGTTTGGCTCTGAATGATTTCTGAGCAATATCAAACCCCAACCCACAGCCGTTCCAAGGGTTTATTAACATTCAAACTGGTTTCAGCTGGAATAAGAATCAGTTTATAGTTTTGCAACAAAATACATTCCAAGTTTGTTGCTCCAATTCTTACCAGGAATAAGGGAGATGATGAGAGAAAACATTCTGAGCAGAAAACAATTGCTTCCAGTCATTCAAATGCTAGATTAGATAATATTACTTGAGGGCTTAGAGTATAAGAAACAAAACCCTCGTAAAATCTACTACTATACTTTATTTGTCAACTACCCAGTACCACACGGATGATAATATTAACAACCTCATTTCACAAGATGAGTGAAAATAGAGACTCTAAGATTGACATAATTTGCAGAAAAAAAAAAAAAATCATGTCATGCTCTAGCAAAGCCCATGCCTTGCAGAGGCTGCCTTTTCCTTAATGTGGAGTTGTCTGGTAGCACTGCCAAACCCAAAGAGAACGGGAGGCTGATAGAGCAATGCTGCAATAGGGATGGTTGCTAGACATAAAATATCAGTTACATGTTTCTAGGTCTTCCTCTTGTCACATGGTTTGCCACTGAACTAGAATATTTCCCTCAAAATTTGGCATTGCCTCTACCACCAGGGTCACCATCACCACAAAATGTTTAGGATAACGAAGAAGGTTGGGGTTGGATCTGCAGCATAAGTAGCATTTCCACAACCACACTTTGAACAACAGATCCTGTATGCTCAAAATTATCACCCCTGACAGTGTGCTCCAGCTGCGGCAACTGGAACGCCAGAAAAAAGCATGGTGAATGACAGTAGACACTCAAGTCTTAATTTTCCTCTCTCACACCAGTCTGTAGCAATAGTTGTGGCTATAGTATATATAGTATATGCATATGTATAGTATACGGGTTTGGGTTTTTTTTTTTTTTTTGGACAGGTCTCCAGCTCAGTCAGAGCACAAGGTAAATAGCATCTACCAAATGAGTCACTTGCACATAGGACTTCAGCTTCAATGACTGCAGAAGAAAAAAAAAAACAGGTAGAACAGAAGAAAGGAGGATGCAGTAAGACAAAACACAGTGTTACATGGAGACTGACCCGGAGCTTTGTATTTCATCTCTGCCTCAGCATTTTCACATGATGGGGGCAAATGACTTATAACAGACTCTTCCCAAGCAGTCAGTAGTGGTTTATTGCTCGTTTTCTATGTGCTGAGAAGTACGAACGACAAGAGTAGAAAGGCACCTTCCCCAGAGAAGGAAGGTAGTAGGAACCAGATACCAAATGTATTAAGAAGCGGTGAATGACACAGAGCAAATCTGGTTCTAGGCATCTTAAATTATCTGTTTCAAAAGAATAGGTACGTCTGACCATAACTATCTCAGCCTCTCTTCCCCATCTATACATAGATAATGTGTTTGCTTCCTACAAGGGTGCTAAGAAAAGTAATAATTAATGATTCTGAAATGCTCCCAGGCGATAGCAATGAGCAGAAATGAAAGGCCCACAAGATTAATAATTCTGTGCTCAACACAGGGTCTGAATAGTGCACAGTAAATACAAGGCCCCACAATGAACACTGAAGCTAAAACAAAACCCTGAATAGCTGCTTATTATGTGGAAGTTTTCCATTCGGAGAACTCAGGGAGGCAGGGGTCCAGCAGACCGAATTAACACGAGCCCCTGTGATTAAAGACCGTATCACAATGCACATGCTCAAGGGGACCGAGCTGACACCGAACAAGCTACCTAAGTTCACTCATTAAACCCATTTTGAAGAGTTCATTTGCTTCTCAGGAAAAGCGCCGCGCGGCCACAGAAAGCCCATCCAGCCAGTGAGCAGCTCCACTGCTCTCAGCCCCTGCGGCTTCAGCGTTTCTCATCCCACACTGTTCATCTCCACACACCATCCGTATCTTGAGTTGCCAGTGCTGAGCACTTGATCCACATTCCAAAACCTTTAAGCAGCTGCTTAACTGTAAGCACACAAGGTACCCTGCTGGAGTCAACTAGCTGGTCTGTGCTTGCTTGTTTTGCTAGATTCCTTACGAAGGATAGAGACGTTCATCCTGCAAACAGCTCTCTACATGCAGCATATTACTGCCCCCAGTGCAGTTCGGCTGTTAGAGTGGCTCATATGAACATCCCCTGATGTTTTTCAAACAAAAATCAGCTGAGTTGGCTCAACCATCAGGTTCATGTCCCCAGCTCACTCAGCCACCCGACCCGACACGGGCAAGGGAAGCGTCTACGGCAATCACCCCAGTACTGCTACGGGGAGCTGGGGATGTCTGCGGGCAGGGAAAGGTCCCCAGGAGCAGAAATGTCTTCTGGTAACAGCACAAGATCCAGAAAGGGAAATCTGTCACTTGGGTCTCATCTGCAGGACTGACACCACTAGAAACAGAGCTGAGAATATCACCTTGCTCCCTACAGGCCAAAGCAGTGATGGTGACACCATCCCAAGCAACTGCTTCCAGATGAGCAGCATGGACCTCCCTCTCTACCTCTCATTTCTTTTCCTCTCTACAGTTGATGCACTTACTTTAGAATTTAAAAATAAAATAAGCACACTTTGTAAAACCCAGAAGAGTAACAGGGAAACACAGATGCCTTTGTTTTTATACAGTAAGTCCTGTAAACACTTAGCCTTGGACTTAGAGCTGGAACTGCTGCAGCTACGGCACTGTGTGTCCGTCATGCCCACTTCACTCATCCCTGCATCTGCTACCCTCCCCCTCCCTATAAAGGAACTTTTTTCAAAGGAAACAGCTTATCTTCCCTACTGCAGCAGCAGAAGAAAAATCCTCCCATATAGCAATATTTAAAATGTGGTTTTATGCTCTTATGGCAGCTAATTTTCCTTAAATGATTTAAGGCAATGAACACATCTAAAGAGTCTGCACCGAGCCTTTCCAAAATAGCAACACGAAGCTGAACTTCCTCTTCTTTAAACAGCCCAATCTCTTGCAGGCAGCTCCTCATGACAGATCTTGTCTGGAGTGGGAAAGATGGAGGTTACTTTTTATTACCGTATTTTGCAGGGATCTTTACATTGCACTTGATTTCGTGCCTTACCCCCCAGCGCAGGGGGATGTCGGGTGAGGAGAGGGTGTCAGGAGAGGTGCGCTCTGGTGCCCGTGTTCCCTGCAACATCATCAGGGCAGCCCACGGGCACCCACAACCCTGTGGCCACCCACCACCACGTCCTGCCTATCCAAAAGCTACAGCCTGCACCTGGCCGGGGGGATTTTATCCGGAATACTCAATAAAACGCAACTCTGATAAGACAGGCTGGAACACGCACAGTCCCATGCCCTTCCTCTCTCCGAGGTGCCTGGTGTATCTTCCTATTTTGTCCCAGGACTTTGGATACAGTCTGTTCATTCCAACGTTATCGGGATCAGAGTGACTAAAAACCCAGCATTGCCTGAAGAAAAACAATAATTTTAGACTATCTCATATTGCTTAAGGTCTCTAAAACTGTCAGAAAGGCTCATATTGACTAGGGGATGATAAAGCCAGACGTGACTTTTTTTTGGTGGGTAGTTAATTCGCTGGGAAATGAAACTGAAGAAATGTCAGAACTTGCCTAGTAGTTTAATCCAAAAAAAAAAAAAAAAAAACTTAAGATATCTTTAAAAAAAAAAAAATAACCTCAAAAATGAACTGTTATATTTGTGTTTGAAAGGGTCCCTTTTTTTCTTCCCCTCCTGAAGGAAATGAACTGGAACTAGTTCATTTCAGGTTGATCACCAAGGAGGGAGTGAGAGACAGAGATGGAGGAAAAATAAAAGAGATTCCCATTTCAGACCAACTCTGACCAAATATTTCTTTTGATTTTTCATTTCAGCCACCACAGCAAATAAATCCATTCTTCACACACAGGGCAGCTGGAAACTCCCACAGTTTTCAAAGCTTCCCAGGAAAAGGACCAAACTGAAAAGAAATCTTTCCCCAGTAGCTTCATTTTATTGACACTGACTTTCAATAATGTCAGGATTTGTTGCTTTACTAGCTAAGGACCTGGGACTCTCCCTAAACCCAGATTCAAGGACCTCTATGTCTATGGAAAGAACTTTATCCTCAGACAGAACATCCTACAAGATTTCTCCATCAAGTAGAAAGAAAAATTGCCTTTTTCTTTGGGATAGAAGAGAAAAAAAGCCAAGCTGGCCAGGTCTGTATTCCCCACCATCAGTCTAATGCAGCAGGGTGTAGGTGCACTATTGTGGGTGCTCTACAAACAAAAGAGAAAGATAAATTCTGCACCAATTAACAATCTAGGAAAGTATCTCAATGAAATGGGATTCCATCCCAAATTCAGGCTAGTATGTATTCCTTTATCTTCCTCATGTCTAAACTTAGCTCTTTACAGATAATACTATCATTTGGGTGATAAAAGATCCAACTAGGATATACCAGCAGCCAGGGATAATAATCCCCTCTCTCTATTTGGAAGCAAACTAGATCCTTTTTTATATTACCAAAACAAAACAAACAAACACCTCCAGGGCATTAAAGATCCAGTAGTCCTTATGAAAATGTGAAGCACAAAGAGAGGACAAATAATTAGAATTCCATACAGAAAACAATAATCACTTGCAAAATCTCCTCTTATATTTTTGGGAGTGATTTTCTTCTACCCATCTCCATCTTTGTTCAGCATGCCACGTTCAATAACCCTTCTGTACTTTGATGTCAAACATTTAATAACTGTCTGCCTCCCTCCCACTCCTCCATATTCCCTGCAATCCATCTCCTCCGATTAGCCAAGATTTCACCATCCACAACCCCTCTGCTTCTCTGAGCGAGCTGGGTGTGTGCGTATGTGCTTATATAATATTGGCAAATATTCCCCCCTCCTGCTCTGCACGCTACATGGCAACCCCTGCAGGAGCGCTGGATTGGACATCACTGCCAGTCCGTAATTCAATCTGGGGGGCCTGCTGTTTCGAATCCAGCTCAGGACATCACGAGAGCAGCTCCACTGAATTTAAGCCCTGCTTTCAGCATTATTCCGTATTTAATCTGAGCGTTGTTTCGCTTGCTCTCGCCACTCTGATGCTTACAGGGACAAAAGACTTTTCAAATGATCCCTTCTCTCAAGCAACAGGGGTGTTGTTTGCTTGCTCCTCCTAGCATCCACCTTCCTACTCACCGGATCGTTGTACATCTGGATGATGAGCTGCTTCACTCCGTGCAGGGTGGGATGAGCCCAGGCAGACGGGTTCGTCCAGTGCCGGTTTAAATCAAAGCCCATCAGGGAGCATCTGCAAAAAGGAAACACACACGGGATCTAAGGGATTGATACAGGCTGCAGCCTCTCCTGGCCTCAGCTGTGTCACCAGGGCTGTATCCCCCCTGTGGGGTCCAAGAAAGTTATTCTCACAGAAAAGCTAATGCAAATTCTCCCTCGAGGATGAGAAAAGCCTGCAGCCATGGCCACAGTGAGAAATAACGCCAGCAACAGAGCATCCACAGCAGCATCTTTGGTCGTTCAGCCTCCTTGCCCTCCACCACATGGATATTCCCTCCATCCCTTCCCTTTTGCTGCACTGTCCCTGGCCAGGCCCAGCAGATCCCTGGTAACCATCTCCTGAATGCTACATCTGTGAGTCCATAGCTATGGGCATGAGTCAAACTGCTTCTCCAAACTTGACCTTCAGTCAGGCCTTGACTCAGCAAAACAGTTAAGAGCATTCAAATCAATGGTCATTAAGCTGCTTCTCAAGGAATTTAAAGCCTGAATGTAATTGCTGCACTCACCCTGGGGCTCCATCCCTTCTCCTGCATTTGCCTGGGCAGAAGCTTAAGCCACTCACTGTTAAAATGCTCCCTGGGCACCAAATCCTGTGTGTTAGGCCACCCATGGCACATAGGCCACCTCGGCCTCTCCTTCGTGCCCAGACTCGTGTCCTTCTCAGGATATTGTCTGAGCTCAATTATGCCACTCTAGGCCTGCTGCATAATATCCTACTCTGAGAGAAATCTCATTGAAATCAAAAGGGGTGTCAGCAGCTAGAACACACAAGAAATTAAAAGGCTGGGGGTAGCATGGAAATGAGATATGTATTTAAGGTACGTATCTATCTAAAGTGACCATAGCCACTGATACGAACAGAGAGAGAAGTCCTCTCTGCTGTCTAAACTGAGCTTGGGATCAGTGGATCCTTGGATCTTGGGCAGATCTTGCTCAGCAGTTCTGTGAAAGGCTCCATAGAGCCCACCATTTCTCCGCAGGCAGAGATGCTACTTTCTGTCTATATACAAAATAAACAATTAAAAAAGTCAACTGCATTGCTAAGCCTTAAAGCTTCCTGAGAAAAGAAGAGCTTTCATTGATCCCTGGTCTATTATGAGAATGTCCGTTCTGCCTTAATCTTTTAAACACACGTATGTAAACAATAAAGACTTACTTTAGTAGCACTATCCTTCGAAAGCAATTCTAAGAATCCAGTGACTGAGGAACACAAATTAAATTGTTAAAAAGGAAGGAAAGCACCACACTCCTCTAATAGCTGAAACCAACAACTGCAGCCACCAAATCCAAACAAAACTGCAAACGGTAAAAGGGGGTGAAATCAGAGAAGTAAGCTCACTTCTAAAAATTACAAATAAATATTTTCCTAGGAATTGTCTCTTCTTATCTCTTCTCAGTTCTTTTAATCATTTTTTTTCTTCTTTTGAATTCATAGAAGTTGATATAAAAGTATTTCCAGAGCCATAGGTGGAATTACACTGGGATAAGACTCATCTAGGAGCAGTATCGTAAGAATGAGCTTTTCATTTAACAACCACAGGAACTGTGATGATCATCATGAGTTTTACTGTATTTTGGCACAGTTCCCAAGAAAACAGCATGCACACTCTACGGGACATCATTCTTAAGAGATCAGAACATGAAATCATATCCCCTTATATGGCTAAAATATCCTATTTACATTTGTTTTTAAGCATATTTAAAAGTAATAACACTACAGAAAACAAGCACATTTTGATTCCATTATATTCATCTCCAAAGCACATTGCAGTGGCCAAGCTAGAGAGGACCAAAAGTAAACTTAAATCTCAAATATGGATTGTCAAAATTATATTTGGGCCTTGGAGATTTTTGGATAGCTTTATAAAATAAGTCATCCACATAGGGAACACAAGTAAGCAAAATCTAATTTCCAGAAGATATCAAGGCACTAGAATTTGCAATATTTGAATTTGCTATGAATCTCTGCTTAGTGATGAATTTCATAGTTTATTTCAAGCAACAAGATCATTTGAAAATAGTTGTCTCTACTTGAGAAGACTTCATAAACAGAGAAAGAAGCAATGTTTGACAAACAAGTTATTCGTTTGAGAAGCTCCTCTGAGCTCTATTTAATAGGATCCCAAATTAATTTGCAAATATCATTTAGCTAGTCTTTGATGTAGTGTATCACATCTCTATCAATGTAACAATTAATTCAATTTCTGATGAAGGCATTACTGTTTCTTTTCAGTCCAGAAACTATTTTTTTAAAACCTTTTTTAAAGTCTTTTTTCTTTCCTTTTTGCCTAAAGACAAATTTGTATCTACCACACTCTCTCTTCATTTATCTGTTGCAAACTTGTGGTCTCTCTAAGGGAACATCAAGTTGTGTTCCTTGGTACTACAGATTTGATTATTGACTCTATTACATGTAGAACTGTCTCCCAAAGCTCAAATATTTCAGGACATGACCAAAACATACACAAAGAATCTCCCATGTGCCTATTACAGACCCTGCATTCATTATATTCTCTTACTCCCAGATGATGTGATCTCTCTTGTGGCTAATACCTCCAATGCAAGAACTTGAACAGGATAACTTCAACACTGCATCTTGCAGTGATTTTTAATTCCCCCTACCCAACTTAAGCCAGTTCACTTCTGGTACACATTGCTCGCTGCTTTCTCTGTTTAACTGTTTATCTCCCACTGCAGACAATGGGTAGACAAACTAGAAACACAGGTGGAAACAGCAGGTCTATAGCAGGAAACACCTATGTTCCCTCATAATATCAAATATTTAAGGCCGGTTATCTCCCTCACACTCAGAATACAAGTGTTAGTGCAGTTCTTTGTGCAACTATAATTGCTTCCCACTTTGAGAAAGACATCCAAACCCATTCTGTTCAGATCAGGATTGGTTATATGGGGCAGTAAAACTAGCACGTTTAGCAGAAAATTTACAAAGAGGAAGAAAAAAAAGAAACAAATTATATTAAAAGACTGTTTTAGGATGACCTTTGAATAGGCATGTGGAGGGCAGCTACACAGAGAGACATGACAGACCTCAAGAGTGGTAAGGGGTGACAGAAGCACCTTCAAAGGTAGGAAGAGGTGGAATTGGTGAACACATCCAGAGAGGAGGAACTGGAGCTGCAATGGAGCATAGCCATGACTGCTCTTATAAATGTAACAGGTAATATTGATATCGAGCCAGGGAAGAAAGACAGGCTCGTGCAGTCTCTCACGTACGACAGCAAGGTGTAATCAGGGACAGGTGAGCTTGGAACAAAGAAAAGTAACCTAATGCAGCTATTACCTGATTGCAGTCATCCACTCACACTATGAAATTCTGGGTTTTGTGTCACATCACCACAGCTTCCACAGGAACTGACTAGTATGTCATGCAAAATATTTAAGCCATTACCAACTATGTGAATTTTGGGTCATGCTGGTTAGGTTCTGCTAGATACACAGATCAGCAATATATTTCTGGTCAACCACTGAATGTACATTTAAAGCAGGTTCTGTGATTTTACTGGTGAATTAAAATCTGCGTTCCACAAATGTTCTCCAGCCTTTATCTGAAATTTCTGTTTTCTACCAGTAAATACATTTATTACAGTGTTTGCAAATTTTCATACATAAACACAGTGCAAATTCAGTCAAAGCAAATGAGTTTCAAAATTGAAATGGAAACTGAAACATTTTGCAGCATTCATCCCTCTCACTTGGGAGAGGGCCAGATCTCAAGAGGTTACCAGCTCAACGCCATAAAACCAAAGACGTTCAGACCATCGCTGAGCTTGCTGGGCGATTATCCATGCAGAACTTCCTCACCCCGGAGGTTTAACTCATCACTGGTTTTAAGTATTCCTTACACAGCTGCTTTAATGAAAATATCCTTGTCGCTTGCTAGAACTGAGGAAGGTTTAGTACCTAGGCCTGTAATGGCTTCATTTTTAAGACTGTTTCCTCTTCTTTCAAATTGTGGCTTTTCTTCTTGGAGCCTCCGAGTTACAGAAATCTCCAGGACCTCTGCCTTCCTCCTTTCATTTCAGTTCTCCTTGCTATTCCTTCTCCCTACTATGTGTGTCCAAGCCTCTCACTAACAGACCCATTTCCACAAGGTGAGATATGGAGAAGAATGGAGGAAAGGAGTTAAAGAAACCCTTTTTCATAGCAGATGATTTATCACAAAGAGAGCTCCACACGCTTCCCTCAGCTTTGTAAGGCTGCGTTGGTTCATTGGATCAGTACCAGGTGAATCTCCAGATAATGCTGCACGCAAAGCTGGGGAGTTCAAATCCATGAACGGTACTACTGACAGGGTTAGGGCTTGAAATGGGAAAGGTATTGGGGGGAAAGGGACTGCACTCGCTTTTTTTTTTTTTCTTCTTTTTTTCTTTTTTTTCCAGGCATATTGCAATAAGAGCAGAGACAGAGGGTAATTGGTCTCTCCTGTTGCACTTCTTCGAGGCAAGAGTTACAGCGAGGAGCTGCAGCCCACAGTGCCATGCAGAAAAGAGAACTGCGCAGCAAGGCAGCGTGAGCACAAGGCAAGCACATGGGAGGCTTGCTGCTTTTAATAAATATATCATCTTAAACCAGTTATAATCACGACATGTTACAAATCAACTCTACACCTGCTGTCATCAGGGAAGCTGGAGTCTTCATTAACGCACGTTTCCCCATTCGGGTGCTTGGGGTGAGCAATTTATGCATTTGCCTATTATTCATTAAAGAGGATTCATTCAAGCCCACATGTTCTAAGGCAATTAGCGACCAAGAGAGCGCTCCAGCTTCAGCGACAGAGCCTTCCCCCTCCCAACACTCTCCCCCCTTCCCATTTTTCTGCATTTTCTCCTCGGCAGCTCTGGAAAGCCTCACCAGGGCTGTTTCACAGAGCACTGCAGTGTGCTCCAGGCCGCACGGAGCAGAGCAGCATTAGCTCGTGGAGGCCACACGGTGGAGCAGACGTTTGCAGAATGAGCGCCGCGTGCTATACTGACATAATTTTAAATAGTACATGACGGTTAAAGATGTGTTTCTCCATTTTCTGTGTAAACAATGTTAAATAAGAATAAACACAAAGGGATATTTTCTCCTTCTGACGAATACATGCATTTCTCAGAGCTGGTGTTACAGACACATGCACCAAAGAGAGAACCCGGTCCCACCTGGCATGGGCAAAACTCCCTTCTCCCATCTGCAAGATACGTCTCAATTCCACTGTTTAACTCTCCCTACATAGCGCCTGATTTCTCGGGAATGCCATAAGGATTCCTGGGCAAGAAGTATAACACTGGAAACAAACCCCAGCCCTGGAAACAAATCCCAGCACCAACCCAACAGAGACAGCTTAGATGCAAGACCGATCTGACTGTTAGCATAGCTCATCTTTGGAGGCTAGGGCTATTCCCCCTCTACATATTTTCCAGTACCTTGTTCAGTCCAGTTTTCACCTGAACTCATGTGACCCATGGGTCACAAGCTGCAAACTACTAATAAATAAAACTATAGTTCCCTATGTGCTCCATTTACTGGACTCCTTCCTTTCTGAATCCCCTCAGCAGGTCTAGGTCCTCTAGGCTCTCTTGCCCGATAATTCAGCTTTTCCCCACAATTCACCGATCCAATCTCCTTACAAAGCTTGCTTTTCAGGCAGGCAGACCTTTCCTAAACTCCTGGTAGTTTCCTGTTGTTCTGCACTCCTGGCATTAGTCCCCTGGGGCAGGTTGGGTGGAGATAAGGCCAAGTCATGTAAAGTCATCTCAGTGGTTCACGAAGGCAGCTAGGACACACGTAAGCGTTCCTGAGACACGGCTCATCTTGAGCAGTGCTTTTGCTCCCACTTCTTTCCCCTCCTCCAACCGTTCAATTAATCTGATACAGAAAACACTCCTCAACTATTGCGGAATACCCCAGTTGCACCACTCTGACATCACATAGTCCTTGGCAGATGAACTAGCAAGTCTTGCTTAACCGAATCACCTTTAAGCAAACAGAAAGGAGTTGCATGTTTCCTTTAGACAACTATCAAATGAATCCTCCCCAAAAGATGGTTCAGCTCATAATGTCAGACCTACTGCACACAGAAAGCTGCAGTTACACAGCCAACCTGAATATCACAAAGTGAAGATCTCAGAAGTTCAGATGTGCCACAGCTGCAGAGAGCCACAACCTTCATTCAGCCTTCCGCACGTCATTATCATGACACAGGATTTCACAACAGGAGCACAGGGTACTTTTTTCCACAGGGCGCTTTCTTTATTCCATGCAGAGGATCAACACTGATCATTACTGACCGGATTATTCAATATTTTGGCTTTTTTTGTATTGTTCAATACGCAGCCCCAGGCTCCTGCTTACTGCATGCTACTCAAAGCCTGCTCTGAAGATAGAGTTATTCAGTTCTTCATGGGCTTTCCTAAAGTGCTTATCACTGCAGGAGGTGACTGTTACATAAACATTGATGAACTTGTTTTCCCAGCAGAACTGCTGTGGGAAGGGATCACACTGTCCCCAGTTTATGGAGGAGCAATTGGGGCACAAAGTAGCTCATGTAAGAGACACCACTAATTTGGGCCACTGAAGCAGAGAAGCCTAGGATAGAATTTTTATTTAAGAGCACTTAATTTGCTGCTTACATACTACTTGAACATGTATTCTACAAAATAGTAATGTACTATAAGATCAAACATCCTAAAAATGTATTTATTTCAGTTTTAGCCTAATTTAGGCATTTCGCTTGCTTTGGAAGTCAATACTGCTTCAGTCAGCCCTGTGCCTGAGACTCATATGTGGTGCTTAGGGTTAGCACCATCCCTGATGCTTCCCTTACTCTCCTGAACAGAATTAACCGATTACTCTGCTATATCATCAGCTGCCAGACGTTGCATCCAGAACCATCACTCATGCTAAGGCAGTCAGGCTACACACGCACGCTCTCAATATGCCAAAACCCAGCTGGAGGAAATCCATCTTCAGCATCATAAAGTCCTTTTCCTCCCTCATATCCTTAAGCAGGAGCTTGTCTTAATACGAGAGCTGTCAGGAAGGTGAGTCTTACCCAGGTGAGGAGCACCCTACGCGCCAGGTACCAGCAGCCACCAGCCCTGGCTGCCTTTTGCACCTGCTAACAGGCTCCAACACACTCGTGCATTTCTCAGCTCCACAGACAGTCTTGATTGCCTTCCTGCACAATCACAATCTTGCTAGGTCTGTAAATAGCTTGGCTTGCAAATGACTTTTTGAATTGGATACATAAATACCCATCCATTTGCGGTCAGTGGGATAAAAATCCCCTTTATTGTCACTGCACAGCACTGCTCAACCCATATATATTCCCTGCAATGAAACTACCCTTGCTTCACTTGTTAGCATGTGTAATTTTCATCAACAGTTAGAGTCAGGGATCCATCCATTAGCCAGGCACTCAAATATAAAGTCCCTTTACCACTATTAAGTGAAAAATTTACAATTGTATGGAAGGTCCTGAACAAAACCCCAGGTCTCATAGTATTAGTGGGTGGAGGCGGAAGAAATGACCCAGCAGCTCACTTAGGGTGATAACATGAGACTACAGAGACTTCTTATGCAAGCGAGGGAAAAATTATGATGCCTCAGTTCATCTCTTGTAAAAATAATTATACTACCAACCCTCCATGGTGTTTTGAGAGGAAATAAGTGAAAGATTAAGAAGTACTTTGGTGCTACACTGATGGGGATATATTAGGCTCCGTGGATAGAGATTAAGTGGTTTATGAAATGGCAGGAAAGTTCTCCTGTAGAGGCTGAATTTCCGCAAGGTTCACTTCCAGCAAGATCCTACTATTTCACACTTAACATACGTTGTGAAATGTCTCTAAAAGCAATAAAATAACCCAGTCCATTTCATCAGAAAAATACTCGGATTTTTTTTCATATTAGTGAACATTTCTGTTTATTCCTTTTTACCCCAACTGCCTGTAACTAAAGATTCTTTCCTCTCAGATGTGTCTCTGTTCTCACTTTAGTTTTCAAGGTCACCTGGCCCACTGGGTGCATCACATATTGCTGTCTAATTAAAGGAAGCAGATTAACCTTATTCTACTAGATTGTTTCAGTACCTGCCAGCTGACTACTGTGCATTAGCAAAGGGACAGTGTGGCCAAGTCAGTTAAAAAAACAACCAGAAGCTTTGGGAAGTCCACCAAAACCTCTGAACATGATGCAAATGTTCTCCCCATTATCTCTGCTATGACAAATTAACAAACATTCCAAAACAGAAATATTACCACGTTTTGTTTGTCACACAGCATTTCAGAAGATGGCAGGCAAGCTACGAAGCCCCCATCGTCTCTGATTGCAATCAACAAGAAAAGCCCAGGTGCTTTCAAAGGGAGTTAAATCAGGCTCTCATCCTTTCCAACTTCTTAATTTAAAGGGCAGAGTTTCACCATTGGAGCTTTGATGCGTGGTAGTGCCTAAGCCCAAACAGGGATGTTTGACAACACAGTGGTCTCTGTTTCATTACCAATTTCTGCCTCACAAATCACACAGACTTTGTATTTTCCACCAATCCCATCAGTTAAGCACGTTATACGGCCTAGAAGGCAAGCTACCTGACAAAGTTACATTTCTCATAATACTCCATGACATCTCCTCTTACTAGCTCGAAACAATGTATTGGGGGATTTGGTGGCATCACATGAGATATGGGTCAGTTGTCCGATACGGAGGCTTGCTTGATGCAGAAGAATGGCAATGTAAAGCACTCAAACTGTATCTTCTATCAATCACTGCAAGGCATCAGCAGAATGTGATTTGATACCAAGCCAAGCTGAAACTGCACATTTTGATTTTAGAGCCCTGAAACATCTCAGTGCATCGAATAATGGTAAAATGAAAGATTAGTTTGAGAATCCTGATGAGAATGTTAAGTCTGAAAACTTAAGCCTTCAAGGATTGAGAACATTTGCTTTTTCTGTTATTATCCATCAAAGAATGGGCATTTGGGGGAAAAATGGCTAGATAAGCAACTTTTGTCTACTAGTTGATAGAAAGTGTTATCAGTATATCCTTTTCTGAGTTATACAGAGAAATGCAACAATTAACGAAGACATGTAACAGTTGAAGGAAGAAGGTGAGGATAAAAAGTCATGCCAAAGTAAATTTACATGTAACCTTTACATAGGCAGAACAGGAAAGACTACAGGTAGAAAGCTGATGTTGCCATACTTGTTATCCCACCCATGCATTAGACCTGCTTAATCAAGAAAGCATCTGTCTTACCTAAATATTCATGAATGACGGATTTCTTGTCAGTCCAGTTCCTTGAATTAAACCCGCCATGCAGAATTGATCTTATTTTCTTATACAATCCGTTAAGAGTTCATCACATGTGAAATTATGTCACATCACTAGTGTTGGCTTCATACATCTCTTGTCATCCCTAGGTACTTCATTTTCAGACATGACGGTGGAAGTTGGAAGCTTCAATAATTATCCAAGACAAGGGTTCACCCTTCTGTCTAACCACACATCTCTGGCATTGTGATCTGTATTAGTTTGCATGTGAGCTCTGCTTTCAATCAGTGAATTGAAGAATGTTAAAGCACAAAAATACACAGATACATTAAAACTATGCTAGCAAAGTGAAACAAAGAGCTCGGGTTCATTGTCATCCCTGTCTACCATCGCTCAAAAGTAAAATGAATAGATATAGCATATGCCCAGTATTACTTTAGCCAAGTTTGAGAGGGAAACTTGCATTAAATCCAGTAGGATCTCTGAGAAATTCCTATGCTTGTGGCTGTCAGCACAATGCGTGCAAGAGACAGTTTATGCCATCCTCTGTTGAGATGGTGAATGTTATACCAGTTCTCTTAAGTATATTACATGTGAAATGAAAGATGCCACAGCAGCGAGAGGAAATTTGATGCAAGATTGTCTCATGGCTATAAAGTACAAATGCTCACGTGCTCCCACATGCTGCAGCACCTGATAACTATCATCCTTTCATGTAGATCATTGTCAAAGCTCTCTTTCCCATCACAGCTATACCAGAACAACAAAAAACGCTACTTTTCAGTCTATCTTCCCGAGAAAACAGGAGTTACACAACCATATTGTGCATGTACAAACATGTGTTTGCCTATCTCCCCTCCTCCTTCCTTCCCCATCTAACTTCCAAACTCACTGGCCACCTTTACCTCAATTTCACCGAAAGAACATAACTGTAAGGAAGTTTACACATACATAAAGTGTGTATGCACACGTGTGTGTATGTGTGTAAAGGGAAAAGATAATCTTAGAGAAATGGATGTGTGAAAAGCTCTTGTGCAAGTCCAGCCAGGCTAGAACTCTGCTTTTCATTTTATTCTGTGTGCACCTATAAAGGGACTAGAGACGAACCACAGGGATACAGCAGTACCAAAAGAAACAGTCCCCACAGACAATGAGCCATGTACAAATGCCAGAGAAATTGGAGGTTGGGGAGATTTGACTTTTTGCCTGAAATCATATCCAGTAGCTATTTCCGGGACTGGGCACATACAGAAATCACTTAATCCTGACCTGACATGCAGTCTCCAGGCAGGAGAAGGCTGTGCCCACTTAAATCAACTCTAAAGTCACAGATTTTCAATTCTAAGTTTTATAAAAACAGGCAGCTGAAAGAAAAGGGAGATCCTATAAACATCTACTAAAGAAAATAATATATCATGAAGTCAATCCTTTTTAGGCAACAGAGAATCCACATGGGAAGATGCCATTACGAACTTCCACGCATGAGCATTTTCAAAACTTGACTGGAAAAAATACTTAGTCCTACTTGGAGCAGGGGGTTAGCCACAAAGAGCTCCAGAAGTCCATGTTAATCTTTTTTTCCAGTGATTCTATGAAAGTCCCAAATATAAGGAAAGTTTCAATTGCTCCTCATATCTTGGTAGACACCAGCAAACCCACCTGTGACACAGCAGACTTCACAAATGCATGGAATGACTTGTTTTTCTTTATGCATATTTGCAGAGTCTGATGCAGTTCAGCACCCTTAAAATACAAACCTGCAGCAAAAGTGTACAGTGAATGAGGACATATATGAGTGGGAAGTGGAGGAGCAAACAGATTTCAATTTCAAGCTTTCATGGCTTAGCATAAACAAACATGGAACAACTCATCCTCGGAATACAGAGGTGGGAGGAGAACACTGACAGTGTCCTCCAGACACATCAGGAGACTGAGAAGCAGGAAGCCCAGAGCAAAAAGAACATTTCAAAAAGAGTGTTTAAAGCCTTAGGAAAGACGGAAGCAAAGATGTAGCTTCCCAGATTCATTCATGGGGAAGGTAACAAACTGTCCTTGTACACTGCTATCCCCACCCCAGCCTGCTAAAAATAAGCCAGCCCTGTGAAATGCTGCTTTCTCCTTAACAAACACAACATTTTAAGTCTGAATTAAAATTTGGAACAAGTGAATGGATTTTGATAAATAAGGACAAGCTAATAACATTCTAGAGATAGAAACAAAAATACCTTCTAGAGAATTTATGTTGCACTAAATCTCTTTATGAGTTTGCAAAGACTATTTGAATTTCAGATTCCTCCCCTCCTCTGCCCATATCTAAGCTGACATGGGGCTAAAACTCAGATGATGTCTCATTTTTGTTCTCCCACACTTTTTACTCAACAGACAACACAATAAACTTCTAGTGATTATAAAGTGATTAGGAAGATGGTTTTCCTCTGGTTCGGATTCCTACAGACACTCATTAAGCTGCAAATGGCCAGTCTAAGAAAGGCTGACTCCCCAGCTGATTTGCCCATTAGCTTGCCTTTCCCATAGCACCAAAAGCAATGATGCACTGAGCAGATAACTCGCTCAAAGCTTCAACATCAGCCGTGCCTCCCATGCAAATTTAGTTTTAAAGCATCTTTGACAAAAATGAAGGAATAGTGCTGGTTCGGACTGTGCCCTGATCCTATTGCTTCTGTTTTGAAGAGGCAAAGTCTAGGTCCTTGTGTCCCTGATCCTTCCCACAATGTCACCTTCCTGATGGTCCTGATGGGGAGCCAGCTCCACCTCACTGAGAAGTACATAAATATTTGGCAAGTAAAACTGAGAATATTTCAATAGCGCTGATGTCTTGCTTGTCCAGGCTGAAGACTGGGACCCAAGTGTCTGGGCTTCCACTGCCGACTGAGATAGTTCTTTAGTTATAGCATTTAGTGCTCCCTTCAGATATCCTGGAAGCTGATTCTTGTTCTTGCCCCTTGCCAATTTTATTCAAGACAATGAAACTGAGACAATGAAGGCTCTAGAAATGGGATTACTGTGGATACATAGAGAAGAGAAATTTGCTGCCTCAAAAATCAAACCATTCTTCTACAGCGGATTGAGCAGACTGTCTGCCAAGAGCACTGTGGTAACCCTACCTGAAACTCACGTTCCTGACCACAGGGCAGAATTAATCAAATAAACCAAACTTTGACAGAAGGGAAATAGGTCACCATGACCATACACGTGCTTGAAAGAGAGTAGAGGTAAATAAACTTAAGGCTTATAAAATTACGTATCTCACTATAACGGAAATGCAAGGAAAGAAGTTTCCTGAACAGGAAAAGAGGATAGGAAAAATGACTTTCTCCACTTTGAAAGAAAATTTATTGAAGCCCGGAAGACAGGAAAAGAGGCCAAGAAGAAACAAAACAAAACAACCCAGAAGGGCTCTGAAAATCCAATCTTTCCCATCAGCCCTGGAAAATGGATAACCTATGCGTGGTATGATTGAATTTCTCTGTTTCATCACCCTAGTGGTAGCATCTTGTATGAAACTCTGGTTTATGAATTGAGTTTTGAGGGAGACCTGAGAGAGCAGGAGTTATACCAATCTAATCAGGATGTGACAAACACATGCATCAAAATGTTGCATTGTCAAGATCCAGAAACCACTTAATTCCAGAATGATTTTGAAGTCGGAAAAGCGTTTTTGGCAACAGGATTAGAAATGATGAGAAGGAAGATGAAAATCCAGGTGGAGGAAGGTAACACAATTTTTCTCAAAGTGTACTTTTAAAATTAGGCCAAGTTTCTGCACAATCTCTGACTAAGTTGCTATACAAAGCTACATTTTGTTCAAATGAAAGACTCGGGTGTCTTCTTCCATTTACACCATCTGTTTTCAAATGCTCATTGGATATACTCTAATAATAGAATAAAAGATACACGAAGCAAGATAAATCACACCACAGTAAAATCCATAGGATATCCCATTCTGAGCAAAACACCAAACAAAGCAGGTAAAATACAAAAAAGTAACATGCTAATGTCATTACCACACAACAAAGAATGCAAGATTCATGGGCTTCTTCTCTATTGGCTCCTAAACAGCAGCAGGCACAGAAACAGTCTGTCATTATCGATAACATAGGACCAAATTGGGAAGCATGTGCATTTGAGAGAGATGACATTCTTCCTTCTAAAGAAAAAGAATATCACAATCACTTTGTATTTCCCTGGTCTCAGCATGAATTTCCTATCTAAATACTGAAGATAACTTCAGAGGATAAGTACAGATTAGCAAAATATTCAAGGTGATTGAATGGATTAGTATTATTGTTTAGCACAATGCACGGTGATAGAAAAATCCACAAAAAAAAGAGAGATCTGATATCTGGACAGCCACTTGAAATTATGTAGCTCCCATGCTGAATTTTTACATTTACTTTTTTTGTAACATCATCACAGTAGAGGCCTGAAAACAATTCCAGCTAAAGAGCGCAATTTAAAGCTGGGGATCTTTGAGCAACAGGTGGAACAAAAATCCCAAAGTAAACTTCTATATTGTTCACCACACAGATAGAAAATCCATATGGTAGCAACAGAGCAAGAAAATAGCCCTTTCTAACAAAGTACACATAACAGCAACATCTTTCTGTAGGAGGGAAAGAAAAAAAGAATTTAAGGGCATCAAGGAAAGCGCATCTTAGGAGGAATTCATACTGGATCAAATGCCAGTCAGGCAGAGCATAAATGCACGGCAGCCTCACCATGCTGGCCACTGCAAACACACTCAGCAGCTTGCTTTCTCAATTTTCCCTGCCTTCACAGAGATCCACACTTTATTTACAGGTCTACTGATGTGTTGTGTTCCCCCTAGGTCACAAGAATGCAATAACCTTATCTAAGCAGAGAGGGTGTTTCACTGTGTGACATGGCCATTTGCTTCAGCTCTTGGCACTCAGCATTAATAGAGTGAAGCTCAGCTCTGACTATCAACACTTCCAAATAACCTGTAACTAGGGATGCAGATTTTGCATTCAGGTGCCACAATTCTACAGTTTTCTCAGGTTCCAGAACCAAAGACTTTGTATTTCAAGAGCTTAATCAAAGACCCTTAAAACCTTAGACATCTATACTTGGCTTGTCATTGAAGTCCTTGGAGCATACCACAAGCTAATGAAGTGTCCTACCACGCTCCAGTGAGGCAGGCACAGAGTATTAGTCTCATTTTATAACTGAAAAGACTAAAGAACAGAGAGATCAAGTGAATTGTCCAAGATCACATTGGACTTATTTGCCAGACTCAGAAATAAGCACCCTGCAAAAACAGATAAATCACTTCCCTCCCTCACCAGTGGAATAAGCGGCAAAATATTGGTTAACTCTGCGCATCCTTCCATACGTCCGGGTTACCACCAAGAAGGGACATGCCACTGTTCTGAGCAAGGTCATTCTCACAGAAAATCCAGGCAGGCCTTAAACCATAAGTAACGAACCTGCCATAACCGTGTATCCTCACAGAATGCCATTTCAATGTTTAAGATCCAAGACAATAGCATAAGGTTTTGAGATATCTCCATTTGGAGGGAACCCCAGCTTCAAATTTATGTTTGCTCATGTTAAGGAAACAGTAGGTAACATTCTCTAAGTGGACAACTGGATAGCTAAACATGCCAGGTGAGCAAAGTTATCTTCAGACACAAAAAAGCAACTTGCCAAAGACTTTAGTCAAGCTACAAACAAATTAGTGTTGATATTTCTCTGTCAGTGTAGCAGAACAGTTTAACCACGGGGAGAGGAAACACACAAGCTGCAAACTGCTACAGATGCATCCCTAATCCCAGGAATACACTATTCAAGTCTGACTGAAAAATACATAGTATATTATTTGGGCTAAAAAGGCTGTTTGCTTTTTACTTCTCTTGACACTTTTGACAAGATGACTATCAGATAGAGGTTCAGAGATAGATGTAAAGCAGAAAAAGGCCAATTACCAACTTTTTTTCTCCTTCAGAAATATTTGAAACTGCTTCCCAGTAACAAATAATACACAACATATCACTGAAAACTGAAAGGTGGCTTACCTGAGGCAATCAGCACAATAATTGGGACAATTCTCAAAGAAAACAAAAACATCTCTCTCCAAATTTCCTGTTCATCGTTCTTCTGATCTCCCCCCACCTTTGGGATTATAAGTCAGGCCTTCAATTCGATAACAGCGACACTCTCAACGTAGCCACCAAGTATGCTCTGGTAGTCACAAAACAAAGAATTGGTAAAACAACACCAGTCATCACTGCAGAGTTTGCCTGCTGCAGTCTCCTGGCTGTAGTGCTAGCAAACTAGCATGCTAACTCACTGGTTAACCAGTGGTTAACCATGGTTAAGTCTGTGTAGGCTTCCAAATGTCTGGAAAAAAACTCAACATGTGCATACTGCAGCCTGACACTCACAGTGAATGTTTCTCTTCAACCTTCCTACATCTTTACACAAAACTTCCTGGCTTTGCAATTTATAGAGACAGAGATACACACAACATGGACTTCATTTTTTTTGTTTGCAGTTTTCCAAATCATTGGTCACCAGGTCACCTATCTGAATGCAACTTGGTTACTAAGCGCTGGCCAAAAATGCATTTACCCTGCAACTGCCTAGTGCTACCACAGCCTTGGTGCACCTGAACAAGCAACATTTTTCCTCTAGGCATTAATTTTCTGAATGGTCCTGTTTTTTGTGTGTTTGTTTTGTTTTTAAAACTTCGTTATTTTTTCCAAATGAGCTCATTGACAACCTTTTTCCATGAAGGAAGTTATATTTCTATGTTCAACATAACTCCAGAGAAGTTTCCAGTTGCTCTAGAGAGCTTATGAAAACAGAAAATCATGTCTGGAAACATCTCAAAATTAAAGTCAAACAAGAGCAGGAATCTACAGAAGGGGAGAAAAAAAAAAAGAAAAAAAAAGAAAGTAGAAACACAATACTTATTGCTGAGACCAGTAGATCGATGTCAGCATATGGCAATAGCTATCATCACAAACAAGATACTTAAGCAAATCAAATACTTATTGCTGAGACCAATAGATCGATGTCAGCATATGGCAATACACACATATGGCATCACAAACAAGATACTTAAGCAAATCGACCACTGGTTTATTCTTCTGTAGCAATTCTCATGTTCTTAGAAACACTTCAGTGCTAATAAGGAATCAGACTGACCATCCATGTATGGTAACCGAGCCAGAACTGGAAGCTGGTGCTAGCAACATCTGGTACAATTAAACATTAAAAGAAAAAAAAAAATCCAGCTCTGTGCTCAGTTTAAGTTAGTACAACTCTGTTGGTAACTCTGTATGGATTTCATACAGACTGGTGCTAGTTAAGCTTATGTCAGTTGGAAGGAAGACCCCTGGACTCCCACTAAACAGTTTAAGAAAGGCAAGACAAATCTCCCTACTCTTCCCCTCCCACCCTGCAATGGTGAACAAAAAAGAGATAACGCTAAAGGTAGTAGATTAGCCCATTTATTACAGGATAAGACAATAGATTTCTGGAAGTGCCCCATGGACAGCACATGAAGCCACCAAATAGATGCCTAACTTAGATGGCTAAATGATAAACAACATTAATCCAACTCTTCTGTCTCAATTTAAGCCTAAATTTGTGAACTAGTTGCTAACAGAAAGCATAAACCCTTGTACCATTCTTGCACAAAACTTTTATTCAAAAGGATATTTAAAATGAAGGTGTTACTATGTGAAATCCAGAATCTGTAGAGCAAAGCAGTATCTGGCAACCTGAGGTTAGTAATCCATTAATTGGCTACAGTCTTTCAGGTTTATAAAAGCACTAAAGACCCCCAGGGAAAACTTTGTCCTCGAGCAGTTTCAAGACAAGCTTCACAACCCAAAGAAATGCACGTGTTTTTCACCAAGTTTTCCGAATGGAACAGCCAAACCTTTTGAAATTCTCTCATGGCTCATTTGTAGGCATCTCACTGCATCCCAAGGAGAGGGGATGAGAGGGATATTTGAAAATGGGACACATGGGCATCAAAACAAGCAAAATGACCCCCTCTTTTTTTTTTTTTTTCTCCTTTTAGCTCACACTTCTAAATGCAATCCCAGGCTGTCTTCCAAGCGCTACTCAGAGCTGTCACAGAGAAGGAACACGTAGAAAGCACTTCAGTGACTGACCTATTTCCATCCTTGGCTGTGCTGCTGCATCTAAACCCTTTGCTCAGCATTCCATGCACATACATACATGCACACACATGCATAGCAATTTTCCTGCATATTCTCACACAGAACTGCCCCAAAGTCTAATCTCAGATCCTAAGGAGGTCCCTGGAGCCTCCAGAACAGCTGTTAACCCCATGGCCTGAGTGGCCTTTTAATTAGATTAGCTCTTGGGCACCTACCCTTTGGGAGAGACAGGGAGTGCTTTGGGCCCACTCTCATCTTGCTTCAGTTCTGTTTTCCACTGGATGCTGTTCTACAGCAAGGAATTTGTGTATAAGGACACGTTCATTCCTCTTAAAAACACAAATGCACACAGCAGAACAGCAGCGAACAAGTCAAGAGAACACTAACAGTTGCAAAGTTCTGGCAATTCAATTCACGTGCACAGGAAAAGACTACAAAAAAAACACCCAAATTGCTAGTCCCTTACCACCAGTGTTCTTATCAATGAACCTCAAGAATGGCAAAGCTCTCCAGGGTTCTCAGATCCTCTCTGCCTTTTCTGCAGCAGCAAAGTGAGCCCTGTTAACCCGTGTGACTTCTGCACTACCCTCTGTGGGATCCCAGGAACAAGCAGTTGCTGTCTCACTGATCTTGGTTGAACTTCAAAGATACAGAAAAGTTAATTGGATGAAATGGGACTTCCAAGAAGGAGAGGGAAAAAAAAAAAAAAAAAAAGGAAAAAGTGAAAAACCTTCTGCAAAAGACTTTAATGAAATCTCTAATCTGAAGAGCTACAAATACAGAGCGGCAGCATTCTTCATAGCATAGTGGAACCAATAATAGTTAGGAGGAAACTTATCTTTCTCAGTTGTTGTTCCGCCAAAACATCCTCTCCCCACCTCAATTAAATGGATTATAAAATAAGAAATGAGAATAATGTTAAAGGCGGCAATATAGATCATTTAAAGAAGTTTCTTTTTGAATATGGTCACATTATCCTTTATTGGCCCCTAAAAATGGATAAAGTCAATGTTGTTTCATTACTATTTCTGTTATAAAAGAGCTTCGATATGAGTGGTTACAATCATTGCATCTGGAATTCCGTGTGATTCTCTCCATGAATTTTCTGCTTCGATTGAATGCGTTGGTGACACAAGGAAGTCCCAGCCAGCACAGCACTGAGCATTGCAAACTGCAGTTGGGGAGCAGAGCAAATCTTGTGAGAGATGCCTAGAAAGTCACACAGACCCAGACCAGAAAAACAAACTTTGAGGAGCCCTGAAAACTGTGAGGAGTTTTAGAAATTGTCCTTCTGAGCGAGTGCATGACAGGTGCATCAGCTATTCCCCTCTATTCCTATAGAAAACAGGATTTAATATTTCATTTTCCAAACCTCACATAAATCCTGCCTTCCACAAAATGGGCCTGCGAAAGAGGTGCTTTGGCTAGAGAAGAGCCATAGCATTAGCCCAGCAACTCAGCAATGTTCTCTCAGAATATCATGAAGAGATGCACAAGATGTTCAACAGGAGTATCTCGGCGTGGCCCGTTGTCATACATCCCTCCCTGCACTCTTGGGAGTTTTCACACAAGTCAGGTTCATGAGAGGCATCTAACAGTTGCTGCACTCAGTATTTCCACATCTAATGGTGGTGGACACATTTCTGGGCACTGGAAGCCAGCAAGGAAAGCACACAAGGAGAGCAGGGAGAGAGGAGGCCTCTGCCCTGCCTAGGGAACACCAGCAATGCTCGGAGCAGCTTTTAGCTCCCTCGCTGTGATTCTGCTTATTGCTCAGGCATAAAACAGAGCATGCAGAAGCTACCACTGTTTCACTCCCCAGGGCCATTCCCAAGTTTTGTCTCAAGTCACAGGCTGACAGAAAAATTCTCACTAATGGCAAATTTCTGCCATCGCCTACTGGTGCTGACACTTGGTCCATCTTCTGGGCAGAAGATATCGGGTCCTGTTGTTGTCTGCAACAAGCTTAGATCGTTACAGGCAGATAAATCTTAATTTCTCCTTACCAGATTCTGTTGCATGACCTGTTACTGGAATTGATGGGAATCAGACACAGATTGCCTTTAAAAATATACCCCAGAGTAGTTACCGTCCAGACACTCAAAACAAAGAAAGTATCATTGGCTGAAAGTTAATTTAAGTGACAAAATCAGTTTGAGGGTTTGCACAAAGCCATCTCTCAGGACTGCACTTAAGCTTCTAATTCATTTAGGAACAACAGTGAAGCGAGGCCTCATCTCCCCCAAACTGCAAATTTGGTGCTTAAAAAGAAAAAAGCAGATGAATTCACTTTCCCTTCTGTTGAGGGCTACTGACTAAAAAGCCTGTTTCTCCAAGCTTTTCAAGGGATTAAACAACTGAAATTGCAACATGCCATAGTCACAGAGGCGACTCCTCCCACAAAGGAATTCTGGCACTTTAAAATTTGGAGTAAAAAAACTTCAGAAAAAAACTCAAAGGTCTGCCCCCCCACACACACAATTGCAAAATGTATTTAGCTGAGCCATGAAACTTGAAGGCAAAAAGAAATTCATTATTTGCAGATCTAATAATTTCTTGTAGATGCAATCAAGATTTTACTACAGGAAAGATAAAAATAAATCTTTATGTAAAAATATATCCATTTATGTACATCACTGTTGCCAAAACTACAGAATTAGTTACAGAAATCTGCCCTTTATCAGTTCTCTTTTCATTTTGTTAAAGAATTTCTTCACGTTTTAGAGAGGCCAATATCCCAAGCCAATAGCTCAGAATGCCAGGCTGTCCTCAGGAGGAGTTGAACAGGCTCAAGGGGAGGGCAGGAAATAACAGATTAAAGAGAGCACAGCTCGGGATACTTCTGTGCTGCAGCTCAGAACTGTCCTACAAACTCCCCTCGTCACACGCCGTGTGTCCCAAGATACCCCTTCCTGCCCCCAAAACACATCCTGCACCCATGGGACAGGGGCAGCTGATCCAGCCCAGCGCTGAGGTGCTCCTGCCCATGGGCAGCCCCTCAGGAGATGATACCTGCAGCTGCCTTGGGCTTGCCTGAGCTTTTGGACCGTCTCGCAGAAGAGAGCTGCAGCCGGGAGCAGATGCTGCACGCAGGAGCCCCACGGTTACATCCACTTGTGGGCCAGACCTGGGTGTCTGGCTTGGAGCAGATGACAAATGACACACAAACCAACAACATATGTGCACCTAAATGGGAACAAGCAGTAAAAAAGGAACCAGAAATCTCCATAATCTGAAAATCAAACTCCCTCTCCATTCTGTTTCAACACATACACACACAAAAAAGCACACTGCTCCCACAAGATGTAGTGGGGAAAGCACAGGGACACGTGAAAAGTGCAGGACTGATGTTCAGGCTTCAAATGCCTTGAAGTTTTCTTCAAGTGTTAAGGAACATGGAGAGTCACAAGACAAGGTGCTTGCTTAATATCAGAAGTTTTATCAAAGTATTTCCAAATTATAGAATTAATACAATTATAGAATACAATTTCTATTGTACAAATAGAATTTCTATTGTACAAATTCTATACAATTTCTATTCCAGACTTACAGAAATACAATTTTTTTTTCAAGACTAGGTAAGAGAGATTTGGAATATCTAAGAGATCCATTTATAAAGAATATGGCCACAATATTTCCCTTGTTCATGCCAGCACTTAGTTGTAGCCTGCTTTCAGCTTAATTAGTTGTTCTCAGTTCCACATTTTGGCCTTTTATGTTTATAGGTTAGAGATTGTATCTTTTTAACAAAAAGACGACTTTTTCCCCTCCACGCCATTTGACTATTAAAACAAAGCTCCATGTCTGTAATGAACTGAAATTCAGCTATTTATAATCAGGCCAACAGCAATCAGATTGTCATAGTCAGATTTCCTCCTGCTTCTGCACACCTAAAAACTACAGAAGAAAATGTGCAAACAGCCTCAACCTGACAACTTATGTTTAAGACAAGTGCTCAGGGAGACATCAGCAAAAGTTAGCAGATTTTTTTTTTGTAAGATTACAAAGTTTTCCTTTGTAGTGTGTTATTTTTTTTTTCCTTTTTTCCCCCTTTTTTTTTCTTCTTCTGTACACTATTAAGCTCACAGGATAGGAAACTTTAAAGCCCTCTGCATTGGACAGTTGAAAGAAAATGCCTCTAGCTCTCATTGACTCTAATGGAAGCTGTCATTTGAAAGCTAGGAATCATCTCCAGAACTTGTAGAATACTTCAATTAGATTAAATGATTTAAGTATACACTCAGTGTGTCCAATTTTTCCAGTCAGAAACACCTATAAATAGCAAAAAAGACCAAGAGATCATCAGTCATATAGGCTTCTTGAAGAAAAAAGTCTAAAGCAAAACTGAACAAAAGCTTGTCTGCAGTGAAAAATACTTTGAAAAAAAAAATTATACATTTGAAAGCTAGAAAGTTGCTACTGTGATCACCTCTCCTGATCTCCCATCTACTACGCACACATAAAGAGATCTCCCTTGAAGCAATTCCATTTGTACCTTTAAGACAACCATGAAAATACACTGCAGTCCTTACCACCTCCTCAAGGACTTGAGCCTTCATTTCTTAAGCATTGGCCTCCATCTTCCTGGTTCTCTTTTTGTAGGCCCTATCCCATTATACTGAAAAGTAACTTTCAGGTTAGCACATTCCCTACCTTCTATGCACAGATCATGGATGGATGAGCCCCTGCATTCAGTTGCATATCATGCCATTGTCATCTGCTATCTGTTAATTCACAGAATCATTATGGCTGGAAAACACCTTTAAGATCATCGAGTCCAACAGTAAACCCATCACCCCCCTGCCTGCTAAACCATGTCCCTAAGTGCCTCATCTGTGCGCTTCTTGAGCACTGCCAGGGACGGTGACTCCACCACTTCCCCGGGCAGCCTGTTCCAAGGCTTCACCACTCCTTCCCTGTAGAAATTCTTCCTAATGTCTAACCTGAACCTCCCCTGGTGCAACTCAAGGCAATTTCCTCTTGTCCTATCGCTAGTTATTCTGGAGATTGATCCCCACCTCACTACAGCCTCCTTTGAGGTAGTGTAGAGAGCAATAACGTCTCCCCTGCGCCTCCTGCAGACTAAATAACCCCGGCTCCCTCAGCTACTCTTCATGAGGTCTGTGCTCCAGCCCTTTCACCAGCTTCATTGCCCTCCTTTGGACACCAGGACTTTTGCCAAAAAGCAAAAGATTTCAAATTCTGTTCTATCTTGTGGTTCCTCAGAATAGGTCAAAAGTATTTACACACTCATGGACCGCACTTACTTGACTGTTTTTAGAAAAATTGGATTTCTAAATATTCACTGCACCAGGTAATAAGTTGAGATGGAGCCAAGATACAAAGAGCACACCTAGGTGATGACACGGACCAAAAATTCCAGAGTTCTCAGAAAACAGAATACTGGTATCATTATAGTCTTTTTCAGAGACAGGAACTGCATGAAGAAGTCAGGGACATTCGTTGCTCAAAATATTGCGGTTGTCGGGATCAAGAGAGTTGCGTGTTTGTTTCCTTCTCCAAATCCAAAATGAAAAGTCTTGCCTGAGTTCTCCTAAGGTAGCAGTCATTTGACTTCCATGGGAATTTATGATTTCTCAGCTGCGTTGTTACTGTTAACAAGAGCTGACAGTTAAATGCATTTCATTAACAGAAACCAGAATGAGAATGACAAGACTTTAGCAGATCAGATCTGTAATTGAAAGGGTGACCAGTGTAAGGAACAAGAATAGTTTGCCAGGACTGTGCTTAACTCTCACCTACACGAATAACAGCATAGCTCCTAGATACAGCCCGTCTAGCTTCTACACTGCTTAATATAGCATCGACAAGATGGAGATGTCAAGAGCAACTGATTCTCATATCCATTCCCCTTTGCATGTCAACAGCAGGAGCAGAAGTAAACCCTACTGAAAAAATGAACAACGGAAAATGAAACATCTCAGCAGCTGAAGACATAGAGAAGATTAACGAAGGCATAGAAGAAGGTAAAGGAGATAAATTGGCAGTTTGTCAATTGATTCTTTTCAGTCTTGGAAAAGCACACAGAAGATGCATCCAAGGACAACTGCTGGGGTACAAAACTTGCTGAGATTGCTTGCACTGAAGGGATATGCTCACCGCGTTGCTTTTTCACTAGTGGACTTTGCCAAATGATTGACTGAGCCTTGAACAACTGTGAATATTCGAAAGTTACTGAACAAACCTACCTCCAGCTGCACAAATGACAATTCAATCCAGATGCAAAACAATGGGCAGAACAACAATACTGCTCAAATACAACAGAATAGCCCAAATTCTGTAGCTGAAACTGAAATTATACTTTCATCAAGAACTGAATAGAGCTCCACTGTTGTGCCTGAGCAGTAAGGAACAGAAGAACAGGAGAAAACCAGAAAGTAAATCTTCTCTGAAAACACACACCTATTGGTCAACCTTTTTTGGCAGATCTGGTCACTCAAAGCTCTTTCCTCAGGTTCACTAAATCTTGAGAAGTCCTAGTATCAGTTGATATATAAGGGTTATTCAGGCTGACTGCACAGTTAGTTATTATGTCTCCTGCAATCAAGTGCCAAAAAAGAACTCACCCTCAAAAGAATCCAAACCTCACTGTTCCTCTCACCATACTTAGCACTCTATCTTTCCCTGCTATAAGAGCTTGCTCGATCGCTTTGTCCACCTGCTGCACCAGCTTCTTTCGGCTCTGAACGTGCCTTGAGAGAGGGAGGATCATTTACGACGTACTTGCACAGCACCCACCAGAACAGAGCTGTGGCTCGTGGTCAGTGCCGCAGTGTTAGTACGCATCCATCACTTGAACATCCAGGCTCTCTTGCTAGGCTACTGCAGTTCAAATTAATACACAATATCGATTACTGGTAATACAAAATGCAGCCAGTCTAGAAGCCTGGACACACTTCTATAACATCCTTCTTGCAGCTTCTGACTTTCTAGAAGATTCACACAACATTATTATAAGCCCTTCCATGATGCATCTTATTGCTTCCTTGCACAGCATCAGATCACAGGTCAGCCCACACCATGTTCAGGGGTTGTTCATGTTTACAAGGAAAACCCATTCCCTCATCCAGCTGTTATTTGGAGAGCCAGGTGCAGTGGCTCCAGCCTCCCTTATTCCCAAGGGCATCATGAAGGGGCACCACGGAGGGGTCAGTCTTTTCCTGGTTCAGGCAGTGCTTTCTGGAAGGCTGCCAGGTAACTGCTGCCCTGGACTCGGGAGGCTGGAAAGGTCCTGTCCCCTCGGAAGCATCTGGACATCTGAGTGGCAGCGCTGAAAGGGAGGGGGCAGCTAAACCCTCCCAGCCCCAACTGCGTTCCCGTGCTATTAGAAACCCAGCTGTTCTCTGCAAACAGGCAGGATTTACTGCTCATATTTTGGATAAAGAGACAGATGAAATTCCCCTTCCCCATCCATTATCGCTGTATAATCTATACAATTCATCAGCCCAACGGCTGTGTCAGTAAAGCAAAGGGAAAGGGAGCATTGGTATTCAGAGCACACGCGCCGCACAAGACAGCAGGTTTATGATCTGCGCAACCTGAAATAAGCACTTCTCTCCCCTGGGGACCTGGGTTAACACCGAGTAGCTGCACGTTAAGTCACATACACTTCTATTAATATACATCCTTTCCAGCCTGCAAGGGGAAGAGGCGGCAGCGCAGCTGTCCTGCTTGTACTGGCAGAGAAGGCTAATGCCTTTGTGGCTCTGTGTGTCCTAAAATGCCACGTCCTTCTGATCCATACCCCCCACACCCCGTTCTGTGAAGCATCCCTCCTCCCAATCCCAGGCACCAAACAAGCAAAGGGGACGGATGTCAACCAGCTGTCAGGCCCACCCTGACACCCCTCAGCCCCATGGCCACGGGTAGCAGAGAGGAACCTGCGGCTCCGTTAATCGCTCCCGCTGCCGAGCTGCTTTGGCTGCTGGATTTGAAGAGGGTGGAGAGAGAAAGGGGCCTGATGGACAGTCTCTCCTTTGCTTTTCTCACCTGGATGCCAAGGGACACAGCCATCTGTGTGGGAGCAGCTCTCCTCCAGCCTCTGATGCTATAAAGCTTCCCTTTCTCTGAATGTACACATTGGCCCACTCACCTCGCTACTACTAAAATAACCATTTGCTGCTGTTAAAAAACAGCAGTCCTAGGAAAATAACTGTATAGACGAGGTTGCATTTAAAAGCAACCACCGCCCAGGGAATCAGCGGTCACCACTGTCCTCCTTTTCCACTACCCCTGGAATAACTGCAAAGCAGCTGCCTAGATCTCAGGCTGTGGTTCAGAATTGCTTTCAGTCCATCTCACAGAAGCTACCAGTACCAGAGCATCCCTTCCTGCTCATTTCTCTCTCCCGTATTCTTTGCTGCGCAGGGAGCCGTGCAAGTTTTCTGCTTTGTTTGTCAGGCTAATTTTGTGCAGGACCAGTCTCAGGCTCTGACCTGGTTGCTGCACAGCCACACAAGCTCTCACACTGGCTCATGTGCTGGCAGCTGAACAAAAGCTTCCCTTGGAACTTTTTGCAGCTTTCCTGATAAGCAGCAGTATTTGCTTTCAGGAGCTCAACACCTTGCAAACTCCTTCTGAGACCTGGCACTTAGGCTTGCTTCTTTTAGGAGACTTTATCTGTGGGAATTAGCCAGGCAAAAAGGTACCTTCTGACACAACAGAGGAGACATCAGAACAACTCTGAAACGCTTGGAGATCTTTCTGCTCAGGGTGCAAATAAGGATCTGCTGGTGGTGCCAGAGAGCCCATGTCTCGACCACAACATCCAAGTGGAAACCTTGTGCAAGCGACAGCCTTACTGCTCCCCAGAAATGATAAACCTCCTCCAATTATTTAATGTTAGTTTAATAATACAATATTGTTTTAGATAATGGAGGCCTATTATTTAGATTTGTCTCAGGATAGTTTTCATGTTACATGACACTGCCCTTAGGACTAATATTCTAAATTATACAGCAAGCTGCCATCATTTTAAATGCTGCAGTTTAAAAAAAAAATAATAAAAAAGAACATCTGTCACCCAGGAAAAGAAAGCAACAAAAAAACAACCTAAACAAACATCCCTTAGGCTGCTATTGTTTTCCTGATAACTTGGATGGGATTTCCCTGTCCCCACACACACAGCAGTGGTTGAGAAGAAAGGCTGGACTTTTCCACTGGGAGGAGATAAATCCTTCCCCCATGGACTGCAGATGACTGTCGAGCCCTCCACCTACTCAGCATGATAAAATCTGGCTGCAGGCAACACTGCTCTTACAGAGACCATGGGAGAGATCACTGGTTGCTCAGGATCTTGTACAAATGGGTGCAACCTCAAAAAATCCCAGGATCTCTGTCCACAAAGCTTTTCATAACAAGCGAGTCTCTGAGCTGCCTCCTGGACAGATGGTGAATCTGTAGGTCGAGGTGAGCAGATGTTGCCTAAATGTGTGAGAAAGTAAAGAATGGCAATTATGGTAAAAAAAAAAAAAAAAAAAAAAAAAAAAAAAACACTGGGAGATGCTATTTGGGGCAGAATAAACCAAAACAGAGACTGAGACTAAGCACACACCAAATCTTCCTGAGCTCCTGGACAGCAGGAAAAGCACCCTCCTCGCTCCTTGCCTCCTTAGGTTCTTCACTCAGAAGAAACCAGCATCATTCCCATTAAGGCAGAATTTGAGCTCAAACTGGTCAGACACAGCAAGACAGGGAGCAGTCCAATGCTGTGGGTGTGAGAGCTCAAGGACAGCTTGAACCCTCATGTGCAGCCCCTGTGCTCTGAGCACCCGCAGCACTCGGCTCTCCTGGCCTGGCGGGACCAAGCAGGCAGGGTTGGAGCCAAGGTAAGCTTCCCAGGGCTTTGCTTTCCCACGTGTGCACACAACAGCTCAGGTCCTCT
>NW_010586145.1:0-18654 GCF_000705375.1 Tinamus guttatus
AGTGACAAACTGTACTTTTAGTAATGTATCTCCTTTGGGGGGGGACTCCTTTGTCCCCCTTGCTGAAGAATGTGGGGGAATTCCCTTATTTCCCTCCTTTGTAAAGGCCCCCACCTCTTGGCATCTGCTCTTTTGTCCCACTCTCTCATGGCTCTGTTCAGTCTCCCCCCTCCCTTTGTCCTGCTGTTCAGCCAGACTGTGGGGGAATCCCCTTATTGGTGAATACACAAACTTGAGCAGTCTGCTCAAGCTGTAACAATATCTAAATACTTTTCAGCTGAAGATGTGTGTGTATATATATACACACACATATATATATATATTCATGTGTCTGGATCTCTCTTCACAGTACAAATGTCCTTCTGCAGTAAGCAAATTCTACATGAAGCATTTCCATTTTTAATAATAATAAGAAAAAGCATCTACACTGCATCTGTTTTCTGCCACAGACTACAGCAGCTCCCTGAAAAATGGCTGCTGGTCTCTGCTGAGCAGATGTCTCGGAAAGAGAAAGGAGCAGCACACAAAAAGCAGAAGTAATCATAGTGGCATAAGTCACATAGGCTAAACACAAATAGCAGGAGCTTTCCATGCAATTGTATTTCAATCCAAATTTCCAGCCCTCAAGAGAAACCCAAAGTTTCAGAGCATGTGTTTAGAGGGTCACACTATTCAAATTCAGCTTTTACACCTGAAGTTTCAGTGCTCATGTCCAGTGTAATCATTTACAGCTATTTGTTAGTGCCTTAAAAAGCCTGCAGGCTTTTTTTTTTCTTTTTTTTTTTTGGTCAACTTCAGAATATGGTGAAGTGTCAAACCTAATTCTTCTCACAGTTCCTGCATGCCAGCAGCTTGCAGTTAGGAAAGCTATTGGACTGAATCACTGTGCTATTTCCATCATTAAAATGAAAAAAAAAAATGCTGTATGGAATCCTCTTCTTCAAATAGATGGCAAATGTTTCTGAGAAATGCAAGACGGCGTGCTTCGGCAGCACAGAAAGCTGTGGAGTTTCATAGTCATTGCTGTGTTTTATGCTGGTAGTTGGATTTTATGATAATTGCTTACAAAATTTACCAAAAGTTAAAGACATGCTGGAATGAAACAGGACCATAAGTGCTTGATTTAAAATCTGACTGCAAATTGTCAATCATCAGTAACTATCTATAAGCCATTTTGGCAGGTTTTGGCAATTTTACTATATAGAAATTCTTAGAGCCTGCATCAGGGTTCAGACACCTGAAAAGTGCAAGTGGTGGAGAGCGCAGCAGCTGCGAGAATTCCTCCCAAAAGTGCAGTTTGTGTGTGTATGTGTGCATGCGTGGGTGCCATCAGAGTTCCCTATAGTGTGCTGAGCGGTGGTTCGGGTTTGGCAGTAGTTTTTTGAGAACCTGGGTCTCTGGCACGGCAGCCCTGATGGCTACAGGGACACATGAAGGGGCCCGGGCCAGCTGTGCCCTGCTCTGGGCTGGCTCCTCAGCAGCCTGCTCCTCCACAGCCCAAATGCCACCAAAGCAGCAGGTACACGGGGTGCGAAGCATCTTGAGCGAACCTGCAGCCTCACTTTTCTCACAGGGGCTGGCAACCTCTGGCACTGCAACGGGGCCAACAACTGGGCAGAAGCATCTGAGACTGCCAGAGCACCTTGCAGTGGACCACAGCTGCCACAAGCCTGCTGGCAAATATCCATTTGTCAAAGTTGTCAAGTTCCATAGAGCAGGCCCAGCTAGCTTTAAGAATATGAGTTGTTGGCCTTCTTCCCAGGAGGCGATGTTAGGAAAAAAACAGTGCTAAAGATTTAAAAGTTCTTGGAGGTATATTAGTCATTGGAAGTTAAATAGATGCTTAAGAAAATATCATATGAAGGGTGAGATGCGCATACATATCTAGGAGAGTCTTTGTGACACATAATACCATTCAGGTGGTTGGTATCTTCACTGGTTCTTCAAAATCGGGACATGCAACACACCTTTGCTCAAGTTCAGAAGCAGGAGATGGAGGAGAGAGAAAAGTTGGATGTGAGACAGCAGGCTGTGGGGGAATGTTACTACTCCTATTGTAGACACACAATTTAGGTGCATTTACTATACCAACAGATTTTAATTTGGCTCCAACACTGCAAATTCATCTGCATTAAAGATAAAAAAAAAAAAGCTTTGAAAATATTTGCCCTGTCATCCCATTGCAAATATATCTCAGTTACCCATTTGAACAACCAGATCTGAGTGTGTCATAAGTTCTTGCATCATCAGTTCTCAACTGAATACATAAATTATATGCATTACACAAATTATAAGTATTAATATCTTGTAATCAGATTTTAAGGTATTTTTTGTCCAAACTTGCAAGCAGATACCTAACTTGTATACCATTTTCAAAAATACATAGATGGCAGTTCACGTATTCGCACGCCTCAATGTCAATGCAACTGCAGTGATATAAATGGTGTGTGTGCAAATAATTACAAGCAGGGTGGTTTAAGTCTGCTAACATTGGAAAAAATATATATATAGTCCAAAGTAAGAGAAAAGGCATGCTTCTATGGGTGATACTAAGCAAAAAGCTTGATTTGGACATGCTGCTGTCCTGCGTGTGTTTTTTTTCTAGTATCTTGCAGATGACAGAAAGACAAGTGAAGTTACTAGAGCAGAAAACAAGCAAGAAATTGAAAGGGTAAAAAAAGTGCTAGGATTTATCCTGAAAGGAGATAGTCAATATACTTTTGTTTCTTGTGAAAGTTGAAGTCTATAGGCAAAGAAGCTAATCTAAGCAAGAAAGCTTTAAAGAGTTTGTTTAGGAATGTGTATGTATGTCTGCATCCATATACAGACACACGTGTATATAATTTACATGTCAAATCTGTTTCATGTGATGAGATGTGACTTAATGTGGTTATGCTGATGAGGTAATGTGGTGTGGTAGACAAGTCACAGAAAAAAAAAGGAAAAACTGGATTCTTATTCCTGGCTCTGCTGCAAGGCTTTGCAGGAGTGATTGTGTTTTCTTCTTACCTTTTGCCTTCTACTTAGATAATAATGTAGAGCGAAGGTTCTTGAGAGAGACTGATGCATATCTGCAGCATGCTTTACTCCATGCAATCCCAAACTAGTTGAAATCTCTTGATTTCAACATAATAACAATTACCAATATACCCACCATATCATTTTCATAAATACAAGTCTATTTTCCAGAACTAAGTTCACACTTTCCTATGTGCTATGGCAAACTACCTAGATTTAACTTCCTTATGCTAAATGATGCATTCTTGCAAGACTGCTCTGATGATATATATATCAAAGAGAATTTGGCCCAGTATATGGTATGTGACTGCAGGAATTGAACCAGCTGGCCAAGCTCATGTCTCAGATGACCATTTTTGGCAGAGCTGTGGAGTATGTTATTTGGTCCATCGCCTTTGGATCTAACTTTTGTCATTTCGCTTTACAAAAGCTGTTTTCAGTGGAATCGATAAGACAGTTCTAGGGAGTGATGTATAGTGATACATCAAAATATAGTGACAGTGGGAAGCAGTGGAAGCCCTTCAAACCAGAGGAGATATTTAATAAAACATAACATGGATAACAGCAGTTTCTTCCACTGAATTTAGTAAGTGTAGAAACAGATGTAAAATTGAAACCTTGAACAAATCTGTATGACTTGGGCATTTAATTCTCTGAATTGCTAATGAATAACAACTGTCTTCTAAACTGCTTATTGCTCCTTGCAAAGGTGCATGGAGGGCTGAACAAGGCAATGGGGTTAGAATGAAGCCTTAGTAAAAGTGAACCAAATAAAATTTACTGATGGAATGAGGGGAAAATAACACAAAGGAAAAAACTGCTATGCCAGAATCTTACACACTCTGAGCTTAAATGCAGAGATAGATGAAGATGGTAAATCTTTAATCAGCCCAGTGTGACTTCTTAGAAATCCTCAGCAGTCAGTGAAAACCACTATAAAGTGCTCCACACTTTCAAAACCAGACTATTTTGAAAACTAAATCCAAATGTGTGACAATCTACAAAATAGTTGTCTTGTTTTTCATATGCACTGAAAAATCACAAACTTTCACAAGAGTTGCCAGCCAGAGATAATTAGTATTACTAATTATGATAGTTTGAAAGCCATTTGAAGCTATCCAGAGAGGGAATTTTCATCACTGATGTCATTCCATTAGTCAGACTTAGCATGTTGCATTATCTACAGTGTCGACAGGACTCTGACTTCATTATTTAGGCTATGAGCAACTGGCTTCTGAACTGTTCATTCAAGTTGGCAGAAGCCACCTGCTTTGATAGGTGTGTTGTAGTTATCTCTGACTCCTAGACCAGGGTACCGTTCTAAAGCATATAGTGGAAATTTGATGAGCACCATCTTCTTTAAATTAGCCCAGAACACTGATTGCTTTCTGTTAAATTTTATCATGTAGCTCAGAGATGGTTGCTTCTCTATGACACCCTGTTGTATGTAGTATGTATAGCTACATACTACATATTAAGGCTATGAGAAAAATGAAGAATTGGGTATACCTGTATATTTTGTCTCTGGGCTGAACTATGGAGCGTTTTGAACCCTAAGGCTATTCTGTGTGTTCCCTGGATTTGTTACTGTTGATAACTGCTGGGACAGACAGGGTGTTTGCAGCAGTTTAGAGCACTGTAGATGCCAAAGCTGCGAGCTGATGGTGGTGCTGGAGCTGTTGAATGTGATGTCTCTCCATCATACTGCTATAAGGTTTGGAACTGACTAGAAAAATTTTTCTTTCCTTTCATTCATGGGGCTACTCTTGGAACCACCACTACACAGGATGAGTAACACCAGCACAGCTCAATGATGTTCTGTAGCTTTTTTCATAATACTGGGATTTCTTATATCAAAATTATGCAGGCACTGGCTAGTTTTAGCATGATTTCCCTGTGTGGATATTGAAGACCTCAAAACTAAAGCAGTTTTATCCAGAATTCTCCACTAACACCTTTCCTATGTAAGAATTCTAGTTTTGTAGTATGACACCAACAGAAATTTTAAAATGATTATTCCCCCAAAGATGTTTGAAAATCTCATCTTTATGGAATCTTTCCACATACGTTCTGTGAATTTTTTTATTCCGCTGCTTCTTGCACCAGTTTTGACAGACATGATGAAATTCATGTTTCTGCCCAGAATGCAAAATAAGTCACGGTTCTCAGACTGGTTTTCTCTACTCCTTTAAGCTTTTTCTCTTTAAGTACTACTTGTAGTACTTGCTCTAGTACTACTGCTATAGTACTATACAACAACTTCCATGTGTAGCTATCATATATCATAAGGAAAATCTCAGACCAATTATAATTACATTATTGGTTTGCTTCAAGAGAAATTGAATATGTGTAGGATTGGTGTGGCCAGGGATGAAAATAATAATGCTGATTACTTGATGGATAAAGGATTTTCTGAGGCCAACCGGTAGATGTTAACAAGGATCACCTGGTGAAGGTAAAGAGAAGTGGGGATATAAAGATCACCGGGAGGTTAGAGAGGGGCTGAACTTGACTGTGGACTGAGAAGAGGCCATGGGGTCTTTAGGTTGTTGTCTGCTCCTCTGTGATTTCCCCACTAATATGTGTTTTACTATTAGAGGACAATTTATATTTCCCTGAGCTCTCAAAATTTATCTCATTGATTCTTGCAATTGTGTTCCTGGACAGTTCTCTATATCTAAACATAAAATACTACCACTGCAAGTTTCCTGGTGTTTAAGAGCTGCTACAAAAGGAGAACAGCAGAGCCAAAGAGCTTTCTTATCTCTTTCAAAGAGCTCATTAGCAGGTTATTAATTTTATAGAATCCATTTTTTAATGTAAAATAAACCCATGTTATAAATGTTTTAAAATGAGTTAATTTGATCTAAAAGATGCTATAAACTTACCTGCTGGTGACTTAACTACAGGGAACTATATTACAAAAGCAACATTACAAAACAGCTGGTAAGCAAACCTGCATTTAGTCACATTGATGGACTCCAGTTAGTTTCTAGTTTTAGCAGGGAGGCTTTAGATGTAAACATGTAAAGTTTTTGATGGAAATTGATATGAGAACATACACTTTTTCCATTTCTGTCTTTTTCATACTCTTTCCCATTTTCTTGTCTAACTCTTACTTCCTTTTGCTGAAGAGATATACAAGGGTAAAACATCCTGGCCTTTTTCAAAATGTCAACTCTCTATATTGGTCCTTCTTCAATATGTTGTTGCCACAGAACAGGTTGTATTTGGAAGCTTTTACATTTCTATTTTGATCATTGTATGTTTTGACCTGTAATAATTCAGACCAAAGTGAATTCAGCTGGAGAGACCCAGTGAACCAGTGTCCTGAGGAACCTCATTCTCATGCCCAGTCTATCACTGACCAGCAGCGTTTCTGCAGAGTTGAGCCCCTAAGCATTACAGCACTACAAATGGAGAAGAATAACAACTAGCACTATCTGTTCTCTTTATAATATGTTTCAGGACTAACCATGGCATTCAGGAAGCTTTTATGCGCTAGCCAGATGCCTTATTGTGCCTAGAGTCAGGGTGAAAATCATATTTATTTATCAGTAACTTGGAGAAATAATCACATTGTGGCAACAGAGGGTCAGTTTTATTTTTCTACTGGATCAAGTGAGTAGCAATAAGGAAAAAGCTGGTCTGTTATGTTCTCAGTCTCTTCTGCTTCATTCTGACACCTGAGTTGCAAAAAACATAAATCAGTGCCTGAGCTTCTGGAGAACTTTTTCTTTTCAATAGATTTATTTTACATCCTCCTAACATTTTAAATAAATCGTCAATCTAGGCAGTGAGCCAGGGAACGATGACTGGACATTGCTGACCCCCAAGGAGCATTTGGATGCGTCACCGCACAGTGCTGGTGCCGCTGTGAGAGAGTTTGTGGGTGTGCATATCCGTCGTGGACCTGGGTGCTGGGCAGGTGTATTGGAGATGGAAATTTCTGTGATCTGTAGAGTCATAAAAATCTCCTGTGAGAAGAAGAGGCCAGACCTTGGGAAAGAAGATGTTTCCCTGCCTAGGCTGAGCGATAAGGAGCACGGATGCAGCTGCTCAGCCCAGTTCACAGGCAGCCCCCCGGAAACTTGTTGAAGGCGGCCGCTCGTCCGGGCTTGTAGCCAACTTAACCGCAAATGTCCTCCAAACTAGCTTTGGAGGCCAAACATCCGGAAATGAGGAAGAAGAGGAGGAAGGCAGGACCCTCGAATTGAGGGCTGGGACCCCCGACTGGCATGCGCGCCTGCGCACCCGGGTGGGGAGAGTTGCGCAACTCGAGGCGGAGTTTGTCCGCCCCCCAGCCTGCCTCCTGGGTCGTGCTGACCCTACGTGCCAGGATGCACCGGGCATAAAAGTGGACAGTGTGGAGAGAGCGGGGAGGCAAGGAGCAACTCCTCACTCTGAGGCCTGCACTGACTCCACGGGAGCCGGTCAGCCTCTCTCTCTGATCTTCCAGCTCAAGAGGATGTTCGGGTCCAGATCGGCAGGTATCACCTCGTGAGTAGTTATCCATACTTTGCTTCTTTTATGTGCTTTCACCTGAATAAATGCTTGATGTAGTCACCTCGTTCTGGCGTGATTATTGCTGAATTCCGAGCCCATCCGGAACAGCAGGCAGCTGGGAGCCACGGGGCACTGCCTTGGAGAAGGAAGGTCTTTGAGAAGGTATTTGCAAATGTATATGCCAGGTGCACAGGACATAAATAACTGTAGCTTTCAATTGACTGTCCTTCAAATGCTTTGAAGCTTTTTCAAATTACATTACACCACTGAAGTTCCCATCTCAGACTCATCTGCTGTGATCTTCCCCATACTCAGCCAGTGCTGTCAAAGGCACCAAATATGCCTGACTCCTGTTTCCTTCTACCACTGCATCTTTGTCCATGCTGCCTTCTTGCCTTCTCCCTACTTAGCTCTCTCCAAGAGACCCAGTTTGGATGTGATGTCATGGACATGTTAATCAGCTGTCTTCACCACCCACATGTTTAAGAAGAAAGAAGTGAAAAGTGGTGACATTTGCTGTGGGAGTGTCAGAGCATCCTATCTTTTCTGTGTTTGTTTCCTAAACAGCCATAAACATACCTTCAGTAATTAACAAATATATGTAATAAGAATTGAACTACTGCCTAATTCAAAATAATTCTAAAATGTGTCTGTTATTGTATACATGCAGTATATAAAAGAATGTTTGTAATGATTCTCCCTGCCTTGGAGAGCTTATACTGTGGCATTTGTAGACATTTTTTCCCATATTACTCTGTATTTTTGATTTGCATAAGAATCTATGTCTTTAATATCAGTCTTACGATATTTTTTTTCTGGGAAATATGCTACTTTGAGCTAGCTGAAGGAGGGGGAGCTTCATCATCTGAGCCCCTGGTGAGTCTGAAAACCTCTTAGCGTTCATCCCTCCAGGCTTGCGAACTCGAGTAGCTCACACTTCAGCGCAAGGGGGCATAGTTTGGCTCTTTCCAGAGAACGTTATCACCATTTCTTGGGATCTGCCCAGGACACTAGTACTAGACAGTTACTCAAGCACTGGCATTAAGCATGTATTTGTGGGTCATTACGTACCTCCCTGCAGTTTAAATTCAGTGTTTCATCAGGATGAAACACCACCTTGTTCTCCTACCTACAGCAGGCAGCATGAGCCCTTTGGGGCCTGTATTTCTATGGATGCTAAGGAGGACCATTTGTCTGTAGGATCTCTTGTTCCAGCAGCTCTAGTGATGGCTGCAAAGGCAAGGCATTGAAAACAACTGTGCATCAAAAGCTTAAAACACAGAGTTGAAAATACCATAACTGACTTGGAAAGTTCTTTCTGCCATGGAAAGAATGCAATGTTCTATTCTGGGAGATGGCTCTTTCCCCAAAATGTTCTTGTTTGCCTAATGCACTTGCTGAAGGATAGGACATTATCAGCCTATGCATAAAATGCAGGAGTGGTGTTATTTCTCCAATTTGCATTATTCATCCAGAATGAGAAAGCTTTTCTTGTCAAGAGGAAGCTTGTTGGGCCGGCTTGCTCTGCCCATTATTAATAAACAACTGAAACATTTTAGTAATCTAAACATAGAACAATGAGTTTTATTTGTTTAAATGCCAGATCCAAGTGAATAACCAAATGTTAATTGTATTTAAAAATTACAGTAAATTCTATGGAGGGGCAAGTTTGTTACTCCGTGCTTTCAGCTTCAGAAAAGCAAGGTGAAGAAAGAGGAAATAAAAGCAGAGAACAGAGTTCACATGGTTTGGGGCACTGCATCACTAATAGTCTAGTAACAGTAGTCACAGAGGTAACATAGTGAAGATATCCTAAATTATTTGTCCATTATTATGCCAGATCTTGCAAGGTACTGAATGAACTTAACTCTTGTTGACTCATGGCCTTGCAAAATTCTGGCTGCAATGTTCTACTTCTTTAAGCTTGGAAGTCTGTAGATTTTAATCAGACAGAGCCTTTAGACTGCATATAGTTAGCTGCCTTGAGATGTTCATATATATATACCAGCAGCCCTCAGATACTCCTAAAAAATTTAATATCAGTACCATAGTGGATATGTGCAGAATCTTTCAGGATTGCATCTTTCTGCATAAAAGCTCTAAGGGTCTGACCCTTATTGGCATATTATTATTATTTTATGTTTTATCTTTTACCATGAGAAAAGCAGTCATCTATTTTACCATCATTAAATAATAGTAACTGGAAATAGATCATCATCATCATGTATAAAAAAAAAATCTGTCATCTCATTTTGTTGCTCTGTTTATTAGGTTTTTTTTTATTATTAAAAGGAAAAGTATCAGTAGACTTCCTCTGTGATACTTTAATTGTAACTGCGGATGGGGTTACTGATACCATTTCATGGCACCAGCATGTATGTCTCCAGGATTTATTACTCAGTTCATGTCTGCTCTTTTATGGGTTTCATCCAAGAGATGCTTGAACACCGAGCTCTTGGAATGTCTCCCTTGTGGTGGTTCAATGGCACTGAGCTGCATCAGCAAATAGCAGCAATTCACTAAGGCAGCAACTGTTACATTCCAGCATAGTTTGATTTACTGCAGAATTTTTATAGACATATTCTGCTGTAACCCTTTTATATCCATTGCTTAACATAACCTAGATCTAAAATTCAGTTTCACAGAGTATAAAAGACTTTAAGACTGGTATTTCTTTGGCATTTTACCCTGCAAATATGATAAACACCAGCACTGGTATGGTCCACTGGGTGAAGCAAAATCTAGTCACTTTTTTTTTAATGTCATGCTTAGTCAGTTACAGAAAAATGGTAAACAAATCAATCTTAAACTATGTAAATACTTGTAAAGATACTTCACAGCAGTTAAAATTAAAGATCATTTATAGAAGGTAAGGCATCAGACCTGTACACAACTGTGCACATATATCTGCAAATTCAGTTTCAGTGACGAAACAGGGAAATCAAATAACATTTACTTAGCCTGCTGCATGTGTAATGGTACTTGTGAAAGTTAGGATGTGGAATCCTGGAAACGTCATTAAATATTTGGCTCTCATGGTATGTCAACATACAGTGAATGAAAAGAAGGTTAAAGGATGCGGTCAATATGTAGCTAGTTCACTAATCAGCCACTGGCCTCTTACCAAAACCAGCATTCAAATCTCATTAAACTGCTCTTTATCTAGTGGAGAAAGAATGTACATCAGCTGCCTTCGTTGAAGGACAAATGGCATACAAGTGTTAGGGCCCTTACTGCTCTTGGGGATGAAAGAGAAGAGGGAAAGTGCACAAATAGCATCTGCCAGGTGTTATGTTGTGATCATTAGATGATAAACAGCAGTGGGGCAAGAAAAGACACTAGCTGAAAATTTGGGTGCGAGATGAGAATGAAGGAAGAGTGCTCAGTCTTGTGGTTAAAATGCAGATCTCAGTTGCTAGGTTTGAGTAAGGTTTGTAACTCTCCAAAGACTTCTGGGGTGAGGCTGACAAGTCATGTAGGCATCAGTTTTCAAAAGTCTTCATTTAGACAATCTGGAAGCACGTGAAAGATATAGGGGAGATTGGTCACTCAGAATATTCTGCTCAGTCTCAATTGAGCCCCTGAAATTGAGGTAGAGGCTGATGCATGAGTAGTAGATGGTTTCAAGTAGAAACTGTCACTTACATTTCTCATCTGCAAACATGGATGCATTTTCAGGTTAATAAAATTGAGTCAACAAACATTACTGAGACTGTCTTCAACTTCTCTTAACTGTAGTAACATTCTACTTGTTCCCATAACATTTCACCTTCTATTGCTTTCATTCCTTAGGAAGACCTGTTGAGCCCCAAAAGAGGCAGGTTTTAGTGGCCATCCTTCCCAGGTAACCTGTCCTCCTCGCCTGCAATGTCACCGTAGAGGCTGATGGATACTACGCAGGGCTAGGTGGGCTCCTCTCGGTCTGCTATGGTCATCTAACCTCTTTGCTTTCTGTGCCAATTTGTAATCTGACTGGGGTGTCCTTACTGATACAGGCAGACCAAACTGAAGGACTTGGAACTAAAAGAACAACTTCAGGTTAAGCGATGAAGTAAATACTGTTATGGATGGTCTTAGAAAGATAATTATTTAAAATATTCTCATGACATTGACATCTCACATGCTCATGACAAATACTGTTCTCATGCCATAAGTGTTAAAAAAAAGTTAACAAGTCTGTCTGTTGAAGAAAAACAGGCCCATAAGAAAAACAATGCAAGAAAATTACTTGTTTTGTGTGTGATGTACTATAATTTGAAAAAGATAAGATCTCTGAAAGAAAATAAAGTGATTTCTGAGGTTTGTATGGGATCAAATGCTATCATCTCATGTCAAAAATTAGATTTTTCTCACCTAAAAATGCCATATGCTTCCTTCCTTGACAGATAATGATTTGTCCATCAGTTTTAAATTTCGGCATACCAGAGGAATGAACAAAACAAATATTAAATTAACTTACTGTACTTCTGGTTCATAACCATTTATATATTTTTAATATATATGACATTTTTAATTTTTCAGAAGGGATATAGCACAGTGACAAGCATAGTAAGTCAGCCTTGAAGAATTATATCTATAAAAGAATATTAGCAGAGCTAATTAGCAGAAACACTGCTCCAACTGCATAGAAATACAAATCAACATGCAGTGTGCCACTTTCTTTTGCGGGAAGAGACTGCAGAAATTATTTCTTTTTAATTGATATGGAAGCAAAGATGTCTAATGAAAATAGCTGTTATTTAAAGATGACAAGCAGAAACGATTATAACCTTCCTGGGCAGAGTTGGGGAAAAAAACTGTTACTAGTAAAAAAGCAGTACTTCATTTCTTGAGGAATAGAGGTGTTGACTGCCAAGCTCTACTACTAGCTGCTGTTAGGCAAAACAGTTTCCAAATTGAGACCACCGATGGTCCGTGTGGTCAGGATAACTGGTCAGAGGCATATAGGGAGTGATATAAGACAGCAAAACCCCAAAGGTAGCTATTTAAAAAATTAATGTTAAATTGCAAGAAAATGTGAAGGTTGGTGGAAGTTTGTCAGTTCAAAAGGCTGTGGGAAAACCAGTCTGCAGTAATGCCAGGAAATTGATACAGAGTCTGAGATCTTCAAAATTAATAATAAGCCCCAAAGTAATTTGATATCCCTTTACGACAAAGGGAGATGAATATAACCCAAATACACAGTGTGAATATGACAGAGCCTTGGGGCACTCCTGGAATTTCTCCTTCTAGAATCCCTTGGGATTGCTGCCTAGCTGCTAAGAAGGTAAGGAAGAGAAGCAGGGCTTTACCATCATGAAAGATTCTTAGACCAGAAATGTTGGTGTCTTAAGTTTTTCTTGCTTATATTAATGTTTTCCTTAAAAAAAAAATAGAAAGAGATTGCAAATGTGTCAAACTTTGCAAGCTGTGGCTATTTGTTTTGCCTTTCAACAGTCAACACTGCAAAATACCATTGGGCAAAGATCGTGGAAACCTTTTATTGCAGACCAATGAAAGGGAGCCACAGGCTCCGTGTAAAAATAGATTGAGTATAGACTTTCCCTTTATAAATGAAAACATTATCTAATAAGAGGGTGCTGCTAAGCCTGAAAGATCCAAGCAGCTGCCTTTCCCTCCCGAGGGGGCACATGCATTTCCTGACATGCTCCCGCATCCTCAAGGGAAGTGTGCGCAGCGCAGTACAAAGTGCCTCTTTGAGAGCCCCTGGTCGTCTCCTTGGAAGGTCCCTTTTGGACGCCCAGGCCAGCGCAGAGCGCAAGGACACGGCCACCCTCCCTCCGTCACGGAGCTGGAGGTGAGAGCTAGTATGTACCGGTGTGCAAGAAGAATTCAGAAGGCATCATGGAGGTGCTACCCCTCTGTTTGCGCCTGCAAGAAGGTCACAGAATCATAGAAAGATCAAGCACAATTTGGTCCCAAACAGTGTAGTTATTGTTGCTCTCAGACTGCAAGAGTGTAAGGAAGGTTGTGCAATAAATGCTCTTGGTAATCTCCAGGATGGTTCTGGCCAGCTGTCAGGCTGCCTCTGGGGAGGGGAGGGAATATATGCCAAAGCGAGAGCCCCCGCTGCCATTCAGCCAGCTTCAGTGCCTCAAATGCTGTAAATCTATTAGCTCAGTTAATGACTGTTTTTTCAGGCTCGTCTCTATTTATACTTCTTAAAGGAGTTTGGAAACATATTTTGTCCGCAAAAGGTCAGCAAATGTCTTTCTCAACATGTTTCCTTAGCAAAAATGTTTTCAGCTTGTACTGGAATACTTTCCAGGGATGTCTGTCCTTTGATAAATCTCCAATATCTAAGTAACACAAGTCCTATTACTCATTCTTTCTTCTGTTTTTGAGAGCCAGTCATTTTTTCTCTCATGCCTGAAATGTTCATCATGCTCTCTCTCTGTTTTGAAATCAGCTTTGAATTTGCTGTGTTCAGCAGCATTTTTTATTGGGGAGAAAAAAAGATTGATTAAAAAGTATTGATGATGCCTCAACAAACAGAAGCTTTCACGTTTTTCAAAGGTGGCTGTCACAGCAGTATTGCAGTCATCCAGAATTCCTTTTGCATATTTATTTTTAAGTTAAATATAGACATTACTAAGTATTACTAAACTAATTACTAAACAATACTAAATATTTGACCTCATGATTTTATCTAAGTGTAAATTCTTGTTTTAGATAACTTGGTGCCTTTGAGAAATTTGTCTCTTTGCCATTTTGTCTCCACTGGACAATGAGTGAAATCCTACCACTATATGAAATGTGGGAATGTTGCTAAGGCTTTCAATGAGGCCAGAGTTAGGGACTATGTCATCATTTTATATTTACCATACAGCTTTCTTGGGTATCCAGACCATGGTATGGCTTAGATATTGTAATATATTTTTATCTGTAATTGTAAAACATATACAGCATATCCTTTAAATTTGTACATATAACAAAAAGATTAAGAACAAAGAAGTAAAGCAACCCAGCTGCCTGTTTGTGCCACTGAAATATTTCATTATATAATTCTTCTACTTTGTGCAATTAACATTTTTCATGTCATCATTTTGGCTTTAAGTATTAGGTTATTTACAAATATGACTCACTGCAATCAATTACTCTATTTTTATATCATCATGCCTGAGCACTTTGGGACTATGTATCCTAATGGAACAATACTTGTATTTCTCCTTAAGCATACACTCGAAGAGGGTGTATAGAAATCTCAGCTATGTCAATTCTAGTACAAATCTAACATGATTGCAGATGGAATTTGGTATTTTTTCATTCCCTAGATGAGAATTTGTTGCCATCTCTCTGAGCAGAGTTGTGAGAAAGAGAAATGATTCTGTAAGATGGGAAAATACTGCAATAGGTGTTTTTATCAGAATATTCTGGGGCACGTACAGGTGTATCCTTATATCTCCCTTGATTCCAGACCCTTGCAATGACTCCTGAACCCTTTTTAAGGGAGGTGGGAGATCACTCCAACCCCAAAGAACAGTGTGCTCCTTGTGCATGAGACCTCCAGTTACCACAGACATGAATAATAACCTCTGCAATTTGATTTGCACTCTGATTTCTGGGCCAGCCTCTCCCAACTATTTCTAGCCAAAGATACTCTTCAGAAAATGGGCAGCACTCCATGCAGGACATGCCCTAGGCCTTGGTGAGGCAGGACCTCGCGCGGATGGGGCTCGCCAGGGGCAGGGAGACCGCAGGGTCCCGTGCCGGCTCCTGGCCGCATGTGGGACATGGGCGCCACCTCAGCAGGGCCACAGCACCTCAGCCAGCGGGACGCTGCGCTGCTTCTGCCTCTGCACCTCACCAGCGGGAAGCTGCTGCACCAGAGCACAGCCATCTGCAGTCATGGAAATCGAGGAACAGTGAGGAGAGTGATGCAACACTTTATTCCAAGAAAGAATTAGGTAAATTAAGAGGAGGAGTGTGGGAAACTGAGAAACCGTGAGAAACTGTGGGAAGCTGTGGGAATGGTGAAAGTTAGGAATGAGAAACTGTGAAAGTTAGGAATCACAGATTAGCAGATAGAGAAACCTAAAACATAGGCTGGACGCACCGAGCGCTGGTTGGTTACCTGTTGTCCGTTAGCAGGATTGGACCCAGATAGCAATAGAGTCAAGGAATTGGCTGGAGGCAGGGGGAGGGAGCACGTGGACAGCGTGTGGACAGTGTATGCTCACATGCTTGGAGAATATATAAGTTTGGTCTGATGCTCAATAAAATGGCTTCTGGTCCTAAACCTTAAGCCCCTGCTCCTTTCGATGACTCCCACAGGGGAGAACACTGGCAATCCTTCCTCTTTCTTTGAGTCATTTCTATTCTCCATTCTACTGCTTCTCTATCCTGGATCTGCCTGAAATCCCCACTATTGTTTTCTCTCTTTCATAGCCCTTCTCTTTTTTCTTTCTCTGGTTCTTTTTCACCACTATGTTTTTATCTTTCTCAAGTCTAAGCCTCTAAGCCAATCTCTACCTTCTCACGCTATTTCTTTCCTTTTTTTCTCCTGCAGGACCGCTACCTAGGAGATAACCCACATAACAGATGTTCATGGTCGCTTCCCAGGTGTGTGTAGGAGGCCAGCACTGCTCCTGGCAAGAGGATGAGAGACTTGTAAATTCTTTTGCTGTTCTGTTGTCTTCACTCACTGCAAAGACAGAACTAAGGCAAGATGTCTTAACCTGCATCTTTACACTCCTCTGTTGATTTTGTTATCTCCATATATTAAATAGAAGGAAATGAAAAATCCTTGCCAGGTAGTCACTTCCATCTTTTCCTATGGTAATACTGCAGTCACTTTATTGTTTTGTTTTCACCCACAAACAGATGTTTAAAACTTTTTAAAAGATCACTGATAGGAGCAGTAGAGGACATTCTCAATGTAACTCATTAGACTTTTCCAGGTGATCTCTAGAGATTTCTGCTCTCTATGAATTGCTACTGTTTCCAGATGCAAAACTGGTGACTTTACGAAATAAGAATCCAACAAGATACCATGTTCTACCGAAAAAAGACAAAACAAAACAAAAAATCAAAAACCAAAAACTTGGCTGGCTAATAAAGTGCAATGTGAAGATGATGGATATGTTCGTGAAGAATTTCCTGTTAAAAATGATGCCTACATAGATGACTAAGGTTTGTTATGGCTGATGCTGCCACTAATCTTGGTTTACATGTTGATGACCTGCTTCACACCTTCTCCCTATTTCTTATCCCTATTTACTTAACTTGCCAGCTTGAACTTTTAACTGGTCCAGTGAAACTTTATACTTAATTGTGTGGTTTTAGTTTATTTTAATTTAAACACATTATACTCAGTACATGTTTTTTACCTTACTACAGAGCATTTACATTTTAAATTCCACTCAAAATGTACTTGACATCCATGAGTAATTTCAGAGAGATGGGTGGTGCAGATTGCTTGATGCAATAGCAACTTTAGTTGCTACTGTCAAATTTATCTTTGGTTGTGAATCGAAACCTGTAGAAAGGCCAATTATTTCTTCATAGTAATACAAAATAGAAAGTAACCTGAGATATATCTCAACACCTAACACTAAACACCATTTTGACTATTAATCTGTTATATCTGATAACTGAGTTCTTTAGGGTCCCAGCCTGATAGAGGCAGTCCATGAGTCTGACTAAAATGAAATACTCTTAGGTAGGCAAAATATCAGTGACATTATTGTGTTCCTGTAGACCAGGCACTAGTTAAGTTAGTTACTTTGTGTGTACTGAAGTTCAATGGAAAATTTCGTCAATTAAATTAACTGAACTGCGATACTTCCTCCTTCCTCTTTGCAAGTTTAAGTTGGTTGTTGGATATTCAACTTTGTTCTCATGTATGATGCTTCCAAAAAAAAAGTGAATTGCATAATGTCAAATCCTACTTAACTATATGAAAACATATATTTCATTATCTACATTTTTGTCCTTTTTCTTTTCTTTCTTACTTTCTCTTTCTATTTTTCCTTCTTCCTCTTTCCTTTTCTCTTTCTTTTTTTTTCCTTTTGCTTTCCTCTTTCTCTTTCAGTCTTTCTTTTCATCCTTTGCTCTTTCTGTTTGTCTGTCCTATTCTTAGTAGTTTAAAAAGTATATAAATGCATATGTTCACATTTGAACTTTCTTCTCCCTCTATAAAAGACAGTAGTGCTCTGTTGGGCTGATCATTTTTGCAAAGTTTCTTGACTTTAGTTATTTCTCGTCTAGCCAACATGATAACTCACAGTACTCTGCCAGATTCGCTAGCAGTAGGCAAGAATAAACATCACACAAACTAGATGATGGAGATCCACACAATAAACTTTAGTTTTCCCCTCACTTTGGTGATCTATGAAACAGTAATATTAATATTTAAATATTGTCCATGAACATTTGAGTTAACATCTCACTGATATGAATTGGACAGTAACACCTCTTCTATCTGTAACACCTCTTCTATTGGTTGTTTTAGAACCTGCAAACTTAGGCAAACATCACAACTCTCTTACATTTAATTAAGGATTTCAGGGTTTTCTTCAGTCATAACCTTACACTTACTTGCAAATACGATACTTAAATATTGGCATACAAGACAAAACCTTGGAGGAATCATGGGTCACCTTTCCACCATCTATAGAACACCACAATTTGATGCCTATGTGTGTGGAACAAACAAAAAAAATCAGTTAAGTGGTTCTTGGTAAACTAGAGAACAAATTTGCATGGGAACTGCATAGTTTCCCTTATGACTAAGAGGATATCCAAGCAGAGACTGGAACTGCATAGCTTCATGCCGTGAGGAAAGCAGGCCAGGGTTTGACTGATGATTGCTAAATGAGAGGCAGATAAGCATCTTTAGTGGATGAACTAGAGAAGTTTGAAAAATGGGGTTCTTTGAAATCTGAGTAGTTGGAGTATTTTCAGTGACTTTTTAAGAGTTTCTGTTTTTTTGTGCATTAAATGTAAAAAGTAAAAACAGTTAAATGGCACCATTTCATTTACATAAATGTGCACTATGTAAACGTACACCTTCTATCACCATATAAAATAGTTTTTGCTGTGCAAATGCATTTTTATTGTTACATTATCTTGCCTCTCTTTGGTTGGAGTATATTTTGGGTTTTTATATATATATATATATATATAAAA
>NW_010586146.1:0-25949 GCF_000705375.1 Tinamus guttatus
GGAGCAACAAACACATCCACGTGGCTCCGACTGTTGCTTGGCCAGCAGCCCTCACCAGACGCATCTCAGACATGGAGAGCATCAACCGCTCGGCCTGGTAGCACGTTTGCCCAAGGAGTTGCCTTTACGTGGCGCGTCAGCCAGTGAGCAAATGCCAGATACTCAGGAGCTACGGTTGCCCTGTGTGCACAACCTCTCGGCATGGGGAAGAAGGTGCCCAGTAACGATGCAGGGTTTCAGCATCTTCCATGGTAGGCACACTTCACTGATGATATCCACAGGCAGGTAAAACTGATGACATTTTTTTTCTTTGAGATCTTACCTATCAAGTAATCAATTTTTATTTACAAAATAAATATACTGAGCTTTCGAGGTCTCTCACTGAAAGGTGTACTTCCAGCCCTCAAGGCTTTTTTTGGTGGCTTTTTTCTGAACTGCTGCAATTTCTTCAGTTTTTATGGTCTTTTTTCTTCCTTTCTACACATTTTTAAAAATAAGATCACCTGAAGTATTCTGAAGTCATTCTTTCTAATAATATACATTAAGATAAAAAGGCCTCCCTATTTTTATATTCTGTTTATGATATCTCCAAGGTCACACTAGCCCATTTTTTACTGCAGCATTGCACTCATAGGCAGATATTAGTCTGTGAAGATCACTATCCTTTACAGAATCACTGTTTTTCATCTTTTTTTTTTCTGTTTGGGCTGCATGTTCGTTCCAGAATGTAAAAAGATGCATTTATGCTTATTAAAATGAGCTTTATATTTAAATGACAACCTTACTAAATGATAAAGGTGGTTCCCTGTCTGTACATCCTCTTTCTTTATTTACTTACCACTCTATTATTTCTCTGTCACCGTTCATTTTGCATTTATTTCCACATCACTGACAAAAAATGTTGACCAGTCATATTTGTGAATATTATATAAGGAATATCTCAAATTCAGTGATCTAAAAATCACTGAAAATTACTTTACAATTTCCTACAGTTCATTTTTTGAAGTGCATTTTTTAAGTGCATTTACTAAAAGCTTTGCTAAGATTTCTGCAGTATTTGTTGCATTTTGTCACCCCTTACAAAATCTAAACATACTACCTCTATGACATATCAGACAACGCTGAGGCTCAAATGCTTGAGAAAGACAGAAAGAACATGCACAGTATCACAAGTTATTCTCGACAATTAACACCTAACCAACTGGGAGAAATGATTAACCAAGCTTGTTTTTTGACCAGGCATGTTTCCAATAAAACCATACGAACTGACATTTGCTATATGTATATCAGCTGAGTCCTTTATAAATTTCCATTCTTTTGTGCCCAACACTTTCATGGTTTAGGCAAGATTAGTGAGCTGCATCAATAAAGGATGGGGACCACCTATCTAGACAGCAATTGTGCAGAAAAAATATACAGAGGTTATAGCAAATCATGTACTGTCTAGGAACAACAATGCTGTTTTAGACAGATACAGCGCTGTCTTGGGGCAAAAGGATGGGGCGAAGTGACTTCTTGAATGCCCTCCATGTGTTTTTTACCAAATTCTCGTTTCTTGGTCATGGTGCTTCCTTTTTCTTTTTAAGCTAGCACTCTTAACACCCACATGCTTCCAATCCTCCCAAATTCCCTGAACTTCAAAACTCATTAAATTTACCATAAGTAGCCCAAAGATCTCCTCAGCCAGTTTTTTTAGGACTCTCTGAAGAGAATTTTCTATGCCAGATGGGAAGTGCTTCATATTCCTGTTTTATGAATAAATTACTAATTTCTAATTATCTCAATTCTGAACATATAATCTTCTGCATCTCTTTCTAAAAGTAGCTCTGTATTATTCACACAATATTTCTTATTCATAATACAATTTAAAAATTCCCATTATCCTTAGTGCTGTGAGACATGAGCTTTTGCCTAATTCATTTAGCTTCCATTTTCAAATTTCTACACTTCACAGCTTTTAATGTGTATTGATTTCTGTTTCCTCTTTTCTGTTAATGATTACTAGTGTTTATATTTCTAACTTCTGCTCTCATGTTACCTCCAAAAATGGGTTTTTATTTATCCATCCTTTCAATATCAAGAATTTTATAAAGGAATTGACATTTTCATGTTTTACATTTTCACATTTATGTGCCTGCCCACACAACCTCACAACTAGAATTCTCTACTGAATATGAGTTGCTCAGAATTATTTTGCATGTACAAACACCAGCATCTCGTTAATGACACATTCATCTTTTTACAACATAATTACTTTTGCAATGTTATTACATTAGGTGCAATACTTTTTACACTGGAAAAATGTCCTTCATCTCATGACATTTTATCTGCCTGGCTGCATGAGATGCCCGGCCCTGCATCTTTAAAAATAAATATCTTTATGGCAGTTTTCCAAATATTACACATGCTTGTTTTCAGAGGAACTTATCCTAATCTCTAATTAGATTTGGTTATTTGTTTCAGTCTTCCTGCTTCTTATTATTACCTTGATACACGTAACTTCAAATCTTGTGGCTGAGCTAACAGAATTAAACCAAGCAACAGACCCATCACATAAAATGGCACTACACACCCTTTTTATTCACTGTTTTTCCCTAATGAACGGTACTGCTCATTTCCTAGAAAAACTTTTTATTAATAACTTTTTTTTCTCTTTGCTATTTTTTTGGTCTCCTACATTTCATGATGCTCTGCTACTTCAGATACAGTGAATTATCCTTTCCATATCTTAAGTGCAGCTATGCACAAATGCCTGAGAGTGAAAGACTACTGTAGTCTGACTGATTCACTTCTTTTCACTCTAATGTAAGCTAAGATTTTCCAAACCAAAAGCTTCGGGCTTACATTGTATTTTTTTATATTGCTTTTCTTCTATTCTGACTTGAAAAATCATCAAGGATTCTTTTACACTCTTGTTGCACTGTTATTAGCACTGCCAACCACTTCAGACCCTCAGTTACACTAGAGTAACCTTACTGGATTAAGTGTTAAATAGAAAAAGTTAGATGAAACTCTGATTTATTCCCTTCTTAGGTAGAAGATTGTTGAATTTGGATTATAAATTGCACAATTTTATACAACTGTGCCATGCAAATAAGCAAAATATGAGAACAAATTCTTCACTTCCTTCTTGCTACCTAAAAATATAAGACACCACATTGAGGGATGTAAATTACACATTTTCCTTTTATACTTTGAAAGAAGCAGAGGCAATTGTTTCCAGCAGTATTTTCAATTCCATCATTCCAAATACTATTAACCTCCTAAAGTTAGTGAAACAGAAGTAGCAGCTAATCTTGGAATATGTTATTTCACTCGGACAATCAAGTAAGACATGGTTAAGACTAAAGTTGATAATTATACTAACTGCACATCACTTTTTCAAGCTTATGTTTTCCTTTGTGTTTGTAAATCATTTGCCAAATACTTGTTTTTTCAAGTATGTATACATACAATATCTAGATTTTATGAGGATAGAATGAAGAAATATGCCATTTGTTCACAAACCATTCAGATTTTTCTATTCATTATTCATACTACGTAATTGGTCCCTGATTGTATCATCACATTATTTTAAAATACTCATTAATGAGTCATTGTCTTCCTATATTAACATACTTTTGGAAACAGGGTTTATATGAACATCTACTCAACTTTCACGTGCACAGGGACCCTTGTACAAGTATCTTCCAACTAACAAGGTACTGCAGCCACAGAGGGATGAAAAAATATTCAACTTCTGAACAAACACCCTAATGAGTGTTTCAGCACTTCCCAACTTATAAAAGAATTAAAGTTGAATTAAACCCAGCAAACCTGATTAAACCCCATATATTTGATGATTTCTAGAGCATCAAGGGATTTAAATATTTATCTTTTACCTGCATATTCTCTCTCTTTTTTTTTAATCATCTAGTTCATGTCCAAATTTTGTTTATCTAGAAACAACAGACAGCAGTCCTTATGTGCTATTTGAATAATAAAAAGACCATGATTAGAACACACTGTCACCTATTTGTCTGTTACATCTACGATTGCGTATTTTTTAGTATTTTAATACCTATCCTCTGAAAGAAGGACAGTGGCTGCAGTAAACCCGCCTGGATGCCACCCTGGGATTTTAAAGAAGTGACAAATCTATAGCTACAGACTGTCAAGCTTTCAGCTAACTTTAGGCTTTAAAACATCCAGCCACAAACTTTTGTAATTTTACTAACAGCTTGTTTATTCACTTTCTTGATAAATAATTGTAATATTTTAAACATTATTAAAATGCTTAATAAATAATAAACAATTATTAGGTTTAAGTTGTAATAAACAATTATTACAACTTATAATTTATAAACTGTGCACAGTCCACTGAAAATACCTATGCCCTGTCCCACCTCTGCTTATTATGAGCCAATTTTAGGATCAGGAGCAATTTGAAATACTAGACAAATACAAATCTTTCATATCTTTTATGAGCTTAAGACATAGAAAGATAAAAAAACTGAAATCAACAGTCCCCTTCCCAAGAAATCAGAATCCTTACACCCAAAATGCACAATAGTGGTTTTTTAGTCTGTTTTAAGGCATTAAAATTAACTTAGAATACTGCTAAAATATCTCCTATCTAAAAAGAACCAGCAACAACTGATTAATTCTGAAAATGAGCCAATTATGCCTCGATGCCTTAGTTATAATGAAGGTTGTTTCTGCTTAGACAGCATATAACAGGCAGAGTTCATTCCTGAAGTAGTCTCTGCAAAATTACAATAAAGACTACTTTGACCAACTATTAGTCTTTACAATTATTTAAGGAAAGGTATGAAATCTTTACAGCAGTGTTCAGTACAACCGTTTTGCAAGACTTATTTTCTAGGACCCAGAAAATAATAATCAAATGAATGAAGGAACGAGAAATGGCCTTTACTGATGTTTTCAAACAGAACTCCGAAAAAAACCCACTCTCCATGAAGACCTACACCAGGATCCTTGTGCCATGGGAATACAAGTGGGAATCATCTTGATACAGGCAGTGGGACCAAAGAAACTAAGCATATAAAAATGTCTGTTGTGCAGCAATACATGACCATTTGTGCACAGATATCTTTATGGGATGATAACTGGTTGCTTCTCTGACATGAGTGTTAGTTAAACATATAAGAAACAATAAAGTTGCTTGGGGTAAATAAAAAGCATATTCACATTCAGAAGGAGCAGGTTTACCTCAAAAGCCGACAAAGTTTTCCTCAGGTAATTGTGGCACTCAGAGTGAGTAAGTAATATCCTACCTTTCCCTGCCTACAATACACAGATTTTTCCCAAGAGCACAGCATCTAAGTGATTTAGTTGAACAGTGTGCTTCCAAACAGAGGAATAAGACAGAAGGAGGTTCTCAAAACCATGGATCAGCCAAAAGGGACTCATTCGTACATCTGCACTGCATCAGAAGGGTCTTAGTGCTTGAACGTCAGCCCTGCCGACAGCTAACACAGAACTGCTTGGCAGGAGACCGTCACACTTTAAATGGACTCTCTGCAAAGATGAGAAAAAAAAAGGTTCACGGGTACCACGGAAACAGTATGTTCTTAACTGTTGACTCAGATTTCATTTCTGAGACATTCCTTTGCAGCAGGCACAGTATTACAGGGATGTCTGTTAAAATGAAGTGAGATAAATTAATGTTGTTCACAGCTACATGAAGTAGTGACAGAGCTGGGTTAAATCACATACCTGCACTATTTTCCTAAGCTTTTGGTTTCATATGTACCTCCTCATATGAGGAGGTCAAGAACTAATTCTGATAAAAATAGGAGTCACAACATTACAATAAAGAACCTGACTGCCCTATATAATAATTTTCATTCTGACTTGAAAAACAGTAGATTATTCTAAATAACATGAATGCGTGACAGTTTTGTCAGCTGTGTTCATTAACCTGACTGCATCTTCATTACAGAAATTAGATACAAGTGAAATTCAGGCAAATGGATTTCTATTTCCATGAACTGGTGAAATACAAAAAGCCTGTGTTTTGAAGTCAGTCCTATTAGGCTGGGTCCTGTTTTGTGGAACTACGACATTAGATTTAATATTCCATACTTTACTGGTAACCTTTCTATGCTGCATTCCTACAAGCATTTGCTTTTATGCTTTTGAAGTAGAGATAAATTGAACAAGAGTTTATGTGACAACTATAGATAAATGAAAAAAAAAAAAGCAAGGGATTTTGGACAAGTGTAATAATGCCTATATATAACTGTCAGCCAGACTAGTTGTGAAGTTAGTTGTTCCATGGTTACTGATGCAATATTGTATTTTTCTTGGGATTTCCTCTGTTCAAGCATTTTAGAAATATCCCATGGGAGTTCATCAGGATAATCGGTATTAATCCAATCTTAGAGCACCTGTTTTTTCCGCTGCACTGAATCAAAGGCCATAACCCATCAGTAAAGCATGAAACGGTGCTGCTGCCTTTATCTCACATATAACTACAGAGATTGACACACAGCTACCATCAACCAGCTCATCTGCTTCTTTTGAGCTGAGGTAAGAATCACAATCAAAATATGTTTGTTTTTTTTTTTTTTTTTTTCATAACAGTCTCTTTAAGGAAAGAAGTTTTGAAGAAAACAGCTGATAAAGTGACAAATGGGGACTGGAAAGACATATGGCTACTGCTGACTCAAGTAGTTACTTAATAACCATGATGAAAAACTAGCTATTTGGTGACTCTGAGGAACAAAATAGACAGATGTTAGGTTCAAAGGCTGAAACAACTTAAGAGAGAGCCCATGCTTGACTTGCAGTATGGCCCCATGAAGAATCATTCAAGAATTCCTAACTCAAGCAGTGCAACGAGGGACCAGATTGGGCTTTTTGACAAGGCAGACTGAAGCAAAAATCAGGGATCTGAAACTCTGAAGTAAGGGCAAATTAGACATGTGAGCAGCAATCAGGAGAAAGTTCTAGGCATGAAACACGTGCACAGAAATTTCTATGCCAACAAGAAGTGGAATCAAGCTCAAGAGTACAGGTGGTAGCAGACCTTTCTGTTGAAGCCAAACCTGCATTCAGGCACTACTGGAAAGCTTGTTGTGAGTACTGCCAACTTCATTCTTAAACGTATAATATTTCAAACTGGGTTACTCCCTTTTGCAGGCAGAAAAGCTATGATACAAAAAATTATAGAGCTCTTACAGCCCTTAAGCTCTTCTTATAAGAGTTCTTATAAATGCTGGAACTGTCTTCTACCATTTGTTTCGGTACTTGACTACTTTGCCTCCATGAGCCAGAAGTAATGCAAACAACGTCTGTATGAAGTGGTACAGTGGGTGGAAAACCACAGCCATTTAATCCCTATACATTGCATATTATTATCCATTAAGATGTATCCCAACGTCATCAGCAGGAGGCAATTAGTATGTATTGCTCAAGGATATGGCCCCTGACCTCCTCAATGACCTATGAAAACAAGTGACACAAAGGATAAGGGAAGGTTATCAAGCCCATGTGTATTGTTAACAGAGATAAAGTTTCTAGTTATCAGCAGTTCAGGCAAGTCATCAGTATAGCCAAAAGCCTATATATACCCATAACAGGGATATACAAGGAAGTACAAGCACATACAGATGTACAGGGAGAAACAGTCATGATTTTCAAAGGTGTCAACACTGCCAGGCAAAATGATCATTTTTTCTCCTTCAATTCCTGCAGTGGCATCCTATTTGGTTAATATGGTACACTTCAGAAGTTAAAATATTTGACAATTGTTCTGCATTTGAAAAAAAAAGACCCAGATGTGCAGAAAAACAGCTCAGAAAATCTCATATTAAAAAAAAAAAGGTAGGTACACAATAGCCACTCAGAAAGACGAATTGGTGATACAAGTGGACCCTGCTTCCTTTAAGACAGCAAACATGAAATTAGATTTGGCCATATTGGTGCAGGACCTCAATAATAAACCCAAATAAATATAACTCACCAGTTATTAGGGAGAACGGTTGTTCCACTCATGACAAAAATTCTCCAAGAAATCCTAAGTATAAACTCATGAGAATAAAACATTTCCCATCTCCTCTGGTTAAATATCCACAGATCCAGTCAGTTTAATGTTTTTCAGCTTTGTAATCTTCTTTTTCACTGAATCAGTCTGTCACTTTTTCCACTAGCTCTTCATTTATAATTTATGGTGTCAAGCACCAGGCTTTCACAGCATGAACATTTTACAGGTGCTAGGTCAGCTGTCAAACTGAAGTACATGCTAATAATTGGTAGCTTTGAAAGTCTTAGTCTCTTTACTTATAGTAAATCTTTACATCAGCATGAAGGCTCTTCTGTTTTTACAAAATAATCAGGTTTGCAATGCTCTGAATGTTATCAAGAAATAAATACAAAATGTCCTGTCACTTACTTGTCAGGGAATAAGTTTTGAATATCTAACCAAAAACCAAGTTGCTTTACAAGACTGGACAGCATGGAGTGCTCACATCTAATATACACAGACTTTGAGCTCTGAATTATATACTTTTAACGAGCATTCAAAGTATTAACAGTGGAAATGAAGATTTTGAAGTTAATTAAAGAGCATAAAATAGATCTGAGAAAGCCATCGTTCATACAGTCAACTGTTACGCCTGAGCTGCTGAATAACTGGTCTCATATTCCTCACTAGGTAGCTACCCTATTCTTACTTTTGTGACTATATAGTAATCTAATTGTTGAAGTTAAACTTTTCTTCAGATCTCTCATCGAGAATAGAAAGTATTAAAAAAAATGTGCTTTCCCATATCACCTCAGGAATTCTTCAGACTTGCTAGAGTGTGAGAGGTGATTTGAAGATTATGCACAGAAGATTTTTCAATGTGTCTCTTCCTAGTCCGTGGCTCTTTAAACTTCAACAGAAGAGTACAAAAATAAGGGTTTCTGCCTAAGAATATAGCTCTTGTAAAGAAATAGCAAAAGCAAGACAGGTTCTTGATACAACTGTGTGAAGTAAAAAGAGTAGAAACTGAAAACAGTCTGGACTGTAGCAATGGGAAGCTGTGTGTAACACAGGTGAATAAGGAAAGCATGTCTGAGATTTCCGCTGACCTGAAACAAACATGTCTGGGACCCCACGAGTTGGCAGAGAAGGCATTTCTGCTGGAAATGCAGTAGAATGGCTTTGACTTACTTAGTTCAAAGCACTGCTTCAAAGAGCTACTTGAGACTTAAGTGCCTGTTATATAACCCGGTGATGCAAGGGGAATGTCATTGAGGATTGCTGGAGGACTGCCAAGGAACTTGGAAGGCAATGCCAAATATAGACCATATAATACTATATCCACCCTGTTAGTTCAGAATTTGGGAACCTTTATATTTGAGTGATTATCCCAAAGCTAACATTTGAATTAAAATTTGCTTTATGCCATTTTTCTTCAAAACGTGAATACTATTCTGCCTGAAATGTTTGAGACCAGAAAATGAAAGACAAGGACAAACAGCACCGTGACTGTGGAGATGAATTACTCTTCTAAAGAGAAAAATAGGAAATGATTTAAAAATCCTTCTATGCTTCAGCCTGAAGACTAAAATATAGTGGAAATGCTCACCTCATCTCAGAAGGCTATCCAATATATCTACATATCTAGTACATATATCTATGATCTAGCGTGAAATAGTTTTTACCAACACAACAAAGACAACCTAGAAAATTACTGCTGCTCTGTACTTCACGGTCAAGTTCTTCATACTTAAATACCTCAAAAAGCAGATGTAATGAAAGCACAGAGAAAACTGGGATGCAGAGCTACATACACTAAAGATCATCAACACAGCATTTTAAGTTCTGTTAATGAAGCTTTCTGAAACTCTATGTGTATCTCTTCTGGTTTCCTTTAAAAGAAATACAGCAGGGCTACAACCCTGCTCACCAGTGTTGGAAGGGTAGAATCCTAAACGAGCTTCCTCTTCTTTCTGGGACTGGATTTTCTTTCATCATTCATCATAAAGATGACCTGTCACCAGAACTGGATTTAGAATCCCAAATATACCATGAGAAACTGATTTGTCTAAAATTCCAAAATCACAGTCAAAATACAGTAATTCACAGGACATACTAAAACTAGAACAACAGAAGCTGTCTTCTCATCACATTTCAGACCACATGATAGAAACCTGTCTGCAAGAAAACAGTTTTCTTTTCACTACTGAGTCATTTTGGACTAGACATGGTATCACAAGCGGAATTAACACAGATTAACTAAAGACTGTTGAATCTAAGAACAGTTTCTGGCCAAACATATTTTGCTACTTATATGTATTTTTTTTCCTCTATAACAGATTGTTGAGATTATAATGAGAACTGAGATATAAGAATGAGAATATAAGGAATTAGAAGCAGAGAATTAATGTTAAAAGACAATATTTTAGGATGAAAATTAAGTATACATACATGGTAAAAAATGAAAAAGCACACAGTGCGATAAGATAAAAATGAATGAAAAAAACATTCAATATTTCATTAAACACATAGATCTAAGGCTTTTCTGATCTTTGTTATTTCCCATAGTATCTGAGCAATTCCAAGTACAGTACTTGTTGCTCTCAGTTTCCCACCTGTTCAAAACCTTCCTCAGAATATTAATATAATACTACCTTGTGGCAGATTTCTGTGCCCTCTACGTGAAAGCAATCAATTACTATTTAATGTTGTTTCCCAACAACAATAATTGAGTGCCTTCATCAGAATCTCAGTGTGCTTTTTTGATTGTCCATGGTCCCTTCATTTCCAGTGCTTGCTCTCAATCACAGAAAGTGATTTAAATCTCATACTTAATTTAAAACAGATGAAGGGGGAATTTTAGATGTTACATTCATGTAAATGCCAAATTTATAACAATGAATATTATCTTTTTGTATTGCTACACAGCTTAATTTATTTCATCTATGAGCAATAAAACAGAGTAACTACTGAGCAATCCTAATAGCCAAGAGGAATAAAATTATAGAAGAAAAAGCTGACATTTGAATTATAATGCATTAAGGTAAAATTACTGCTGAATTTGAGGATAATTTCATTCAATTTGACTTTGAGAATGCAGTATTTTTCCAGCCTTATTTCAGCATTGTATGAACTGAGAAGTGTTTTGAATCTATGAAAATTATGGAATATAATTTGCGGTTTTATAGTTAAGATATCACTAAATTACTATTTATGTGGCAACAACATACTAGTATGTGAACATTTCAGCTTATCACATATATTTTGTTGTATAAATGTCAGAAATAAATTTGGTTTCAGAAACTGAAACAGGCTGTAAAAGGGTCTTTAGCTGCTTTAAATAAAGAGAGAGCAAAAGAGTCAAGAAAGTACATAAAGGGCATGTTTTTGAGACAGATGATATTTACCTGCGCAGTTCCCAACACAGTTTCTCTAAGATTAGTCATGAGACTGATCTTATTTAATATTTAAGTGATGTCCCTGGCCAAAGTAGGTTTGTTATAATGAGATTTGTTTTTCTGCTGGGAAAGTTGGGAGGCATTGCCAACATAACTGAAGGCTGGAACACTACATGGCCGGGGCTATCAGAAGAGAAGGAAGGATTCTTCATGTCTGGGATAGTATAAACAGGAGGACATTAAATAATACAAATCATAAGACAATGCAATGGGAGCTAATAAGAATGTCTTTTATAAAGGAAGAGTTTAGCTGGAAACAGAGATGATAGATAAGATATGCAAATACTAACTGATGACAAAGCAACCAAGGACCAGTCAAAGGATGTGGAAATGAAGACCACAACTGCCATCATGGAAAGTGCCAGGTATTTCTAATAAAATACTACTACAAAACACTAATAAAAAGTACCAGTAAAATCTCACCTGCAAAGCTGCATACAGTTCTGGTCACTTTCGTTAAAGAAAGATTAAATTAAAATGGGAAGGAGAAGAAGGCTACTATAACTGTCACAGTGACTGTAAAGCTCTCGTGTGAGAAGAGCTGAGAAGAGCACGCCAAAACCCAATAGAGGAGATGACCCCTCCTACAATAATGTAGCTAGACAAACAGCAAGGAGGGAAATTCATTCTGAAGCATTCAGGCAGTCCAGGCACGAGAGTAAACGTATGAGCACTGGCCATGGAAAAATGCCATTTATGAATACAGAAATGCTTCCAAAGTAGAAATTAGAAAGACTTTTAATTTATAGTTTAAAATGAAGTGTTTGTTTTATATACAAGATCATACAGGATACTTGCTTATGACAGCAGAGTATTCTTCCTTCCCACCTTGTATTCCAAGTACAGTCAACAGTGCCACTCAATGCTGTGTAAACAATCTTAGTATCTACTACTAATGCAAATACTATTTTTTTTTTCTGTCAAAAACAATTTAAAAAAAAGAAAAAGCTTTCAATGGCAACAATGTTGCAATGAAATATTCTTCTCTTTTCCAGGGAAATAGGCCACCCACTGCCAACACTTCCAATGCTGCCTGACTTCTTTGTCTTCAAGGCTGATGGTAGCTCCTCCATACCTGCTTTTCTTTTTGGAACACAGTAACGAGCACTTAATTCTTGAACCCTTTTCACAGGACTGCAATATAGATCTTTCTGAACTACTGAATTTGTCTTTAACACAAGTCTCCAAAGGACATAACCCACATTATGGACTAATAGCCTGTAAAACTGAATTTTATGAAGTGTAGCAGTTTTGAGCTATAAAAAAGGAATCAATGGACTCCAGTTGATGAAATCACTTCCCTAACCTATACTTGAACTAAAACTTTTTTTAAAAAAATAATATACTTTCAAAAAGAGCTAGAACCTGCTAAACCTGGAGAAGACATATTATTGAACATATGGTGTTTTGGCCAAACTAAACTGAAAACATTGTAAACTGGCTTATTAAGTTAAGAGAAAGTCAGAGGAGGTTAATTTTAAATCTTCTCTTCCTTCTTCCTATTTTCTTCTCATCTCCCTTATCAGAAATGTGCTGTTCCATCTCATTATTTGAAAAAGAATAGCCTACGGCTATTTTATGAGCTTTATTCATAATTCATAAATTAAATTGCTTACTGCAACCAAAATCATTCCTGTGCTCCTTCCAGTTGCAGAAATCTCTTCCCCTTTGTTCAAAGAATACTTCCTCCAAGCAGCTCACCAATGAGACTCTTGGTGGTGTTCCTATCACTCCGGAATCACCAAGCACATTTATTCAATTGTTCTTCTGGGCTTTAAAGACCTGTGATTTACATATTATTCATAAAGAATTTCATATCAAGACTTTTTTTTTCTATTACTTTAAAATCAGGTCAAAAGCCAACATTGTTCTGTGTAGTAAAAGCCCTAAAGCTCAAGCCTCATGATATCAGTCTGAGCCAGGGCATCATGAATCATGAAGAATCATGCCATTTAACTAATGCATTCATTGAAATACAAATGTACGATTTCGTCCCATTTGGATATAGGAATATTGGATATAGGAAGAGAAACAATCCCATAAGTCAAAGTCAAGCATACACAATAAAATATATTTAATTTAAATAACAATTTAAAAATATTAGTGTAAAAGAACAAACAGCTCCCCAATCATTCTTTGTACAGCTTGAATATCAACTCACCAACCTTTTCCTTTCCTAAAGGCCTTATAAAAAAGAGGACCCTTAATTAAGTAGACCCCAAATCTCAAAAACTGCAATGCTGCATGAAGAATCCGGCAATAGCAGTACTTGTTTTAAAGTACTTTTGAAACTAAATAACTAAACTATAGCAAATTTAAAATCTCCAACAACAAATTGCTTTGACAGTCACATCAGAAAACTACTCCCTGCTCAGGCGGTGGCAAATGGTCCAACTCTCGCAATATGACAATGACCCACAAACCTTTCACCTGCAAAGAAGTTTCTGCTATACAGCAATATCAGAATACTTCTCCTAACCCCAGTGTTAACCTCAAGCAACTTGAGGATTTCAAAAGTAAAATAAAATTCCAAATACTTTTCTCTGGGATATTGCTTACAGCAATTAGATGTATAGTATATATATTATGTGATTATAATCTCTATAGCTTTGATTTTGATTTTCTGCTCTGACCTCAATGGTCCAGCTCCTGTGGAGAAAGCCACCATGTCTTTGACCAATTTGCAAGCTTCTTTTTCTTGAACCTGTATGCTTCATAATGCCTGGCACAACGAGGTTCCTGCTGCTTCCTATTGAGATGATCCTACAGAGCATGCCATAGTAGAAAAAAAATATTGGAAAACACTGATGGTCTACAGCTTTATTTTCATGGATGCACATTTTGATGTTAAAATTAAGTTATCAAATACTAGGTTTTAAAAATATGATTAAAGAATTAAAAGTCAAAGATAAAGGTTTAACCTACTCAGTTTCTAATGGGGCTTACTTTCTTCCTCCAAAGACACTCGTTCCCTGTTCTGCTTTAATTAAATGCAACGGAAAACTTAAAATTCACTGCAGATATTGTTGGACTGTGAAAAGACAAGTCCTGAATGAAACAGAGTCAACTGTTACAGTTAAAACTCTGACTGTTTAGTGGTTTGCTTTGCTGACAAGGAACTGATCCTCTCAAACTGCAAAAGTGGGTTTCTAAACAAAATGCTTTCTTAGTGACGATACTGAAGAATCTTCAGTTCTGGGCAATAATAATATCATGCCATTGCGTTCTAGACTATTACGCATAAATCAAGAAAGTGATTCACTGAGACTGAAGATGCAGAATGGCAGGGTTAAACAACCTCTTTCTAGTTTTCGATCACTTTCAGTTATCAACTGGAAAACCTTATTTTTTACAAAGGCCCACAAGAACAACTGAGTAATCCTGATTAGAGAGATAAAAGTATGCTCCTGCACTGAAGATAGGCAAGGAGGCAAAATGAAATAGAAACATACGGCTGGGTTTTTTTTGTTTTCTTTTTTTTTGTTTTTAATGAGAAAAATTTCATAGCAACATGTCACAAAGTTCCATATTAGAATTGGTGTTTTATATATTTATTAAAGGGAAATAACTTCAATAATAGGAGGTTGCAATCCTAATTCCCTTCTCACATAAAAAGGGTGCAAATCAAGGATAACTATGCTAAGACTGCAGCACAATAAAAAAAGCATGTGGAGGAAGGTAGGAAGGAAAATCAAAACGTAAGTGACTTTGGATTCACCTAAACATTCAAGCAATTCAAAATTTCATATAACAAAAAAAATAAACAAATTAGATTCCGCATATGACAAACTAGATTATAAAACATTCATCCCTCCAGGCTAACGTCTGAACAATCAGATGAGCTATTTGCTAATTTTATCATCGTTTGTTCATTAACCTTTACAATGTATGTACCATGATACATCTGAACTAAGATTGGAGGTACGAATGCAAATCAGGAAGAAGACTGCCTGTTGTCAGTAAATTTTAACATTCTCTATGTGGAGTTCTAAATGTCAACATCTAATCAAGCCTAATCTATTATTGATTTTCTTTTCTGTTTTCAAAATATCCATCTGTGGCACCAATTTCCATCAGCTTTTATTTCTTGAGGCACATCTCTCAAGAATAAGATACATCTATCAGACTATAGCTATTAAAAATAATTTTCCAATTTTCTCTAATATGATGGAGACTCACTAATGCCAAGGCTTTAGGACATTACTTAAAATGAAAACTACTTTCTATAAAATTAGGAAGGAAGATGATTATTAGTAAAATGAACAGGCTAAACATTACTGGAACTTTTGGCGTACTGTGGCAACAACAGGTATGCCATAAGAAATGAGCAAAATGGAAAACTACCTACAAGCATGAGCCCCATTCTGAATAGTACAAGGAAATCTGTAATACAATACAAGAATGATGACCTTCGTCTTCTGTGATATAAAAATCTGTCTTCAAATCTCTGCTTGTACAGGCACAATATGAAGATGAACACATTCTATAAACACAAAATTACTCAGTTTTAAAGGGTTAAAAAAATGTTGCAGGTAGAGCTGTGGTTATAACTTCTATCGCCTAATGTTGTCATCTTACAATATGCTTTTTGACTTCTCTGTATTTTGCAAAATAAAATGTCCATTCTATGAACTTGTCATGCCAAATCTTTCTTGAAATATTCAATGTCAAATGCGTGAAGTAGACTTCTGCAGAAAAATTCTGCTAAAGCCATTCAAACATTTTTAAGAACAATGCAAGGAAAAATATGTTCTGCATCTTTGATTAAAAAGCACTTGTATTTTGGTTATTTGGAGCATTTTGATAAAGACACTCGGATGTCCTTTCCTACGTGGTCTCATTTGTCCAAGCTGGATGTGCTCACTACAGTAAGCTGAAATTCTGGCACGGCACTGCCAAAGCTTATTTCCCCTCAGCATGCTCCATCCTTAACAAACTCTCCACACTTATTTGACTGTGCTGATACTGTTACAACAGAGTAACTAAGCAGACGCTGCGGGCTGTGCAGGAGATGCACAGGCTGAGCATTTTATCCCCTGGCCACCAAGTCGACAAGTGCAGAAAGCTTTTGCCTAGGCACTAACGGACAGAAGCCATCTGGAAGATGACTATGGGTAAGAAAGATAAAAAGAGGAGATATATATAAAAAAAAGGGGGGGGAGGGGGAGAGGGCGGAAGCAATGAAGGCAATAGCCACACTATGGGAGGTCGGGACCACTAGAGTTCTTACACAGCTTAGAGAGAAGTCTCTTCTGAAACCTGAAAATAGGCCTGTTTGTTTTATTTGCAAGTTTCAAAAATCCCTTGGTGCCTACCACGAGCTCCTGATAAAGTGCATGTCTTCATTACCATCTAACACCTATCCCACGGAAGATGGCACCTCCCTTGCCTTCAGTAATACAGATCACTTAGTACAGTATTATACTGTCTGTCGAAATACATCAACATCTTACAGAAATAACCTAAGAGGAGGGAGAGAAAAAATGGATTTTTTAATATGAAAAGCGCAGCGGAAATTTTGTGTTCATTTTTACACTAATGGTATTAATAAACTCCACACTTAAGTTTGGAAAAGCCAGATCTGAAGTTGTCACTATGGCTCACAGTCTTCTCCAAAGACAGCCAACTCCTGAGACTGTGGGACTCAAATGGCTGAGGGTTTGTGACCAAGTCTTCTGCTGGGGGACTAATCTGAAGCTGTTGTAAGCCTTGACTTTGGGAAGGTTATTAAGGGACCAGGTACACCAAAAGGCAAGAAAGTTTCCTGAGCAACAGATCTTTAATTCTCATGGTACAAATCAACCTTGGCTGCATTCAGCATTATGATGAATGTTCTGAAAAAGCAAGAATTTTAACAAATGTTCCACGTACAGAACAACTTAGTGTTGCACGGGAAGAAAAAAAATATATGAGCATAGCTTAGGGCCACACCAAAAGACAAGGTGTATCTGCCAAGAGATCTGACTCTTCTCTCAGTTCACAGGTGTACCACATAACAAAACATGTACAGGTGATTGAAGAATGTGTCTCATGTTCTTGATAGCCAGTGTGGCACAAAAGATCTGAGCTTCACAAAGAGAGAGAGCTCAGACTAGTCAGGAAAAGGGGCTTTTTTTTTTCAAAAATATATACAAAAAAGTAATTCCTCAAAACTTTGCTGTGGATTTCTCACACTGCTTATTTAAGCTACAGGCTTTGGCCTTAAAGTTTTCTCCTTTGGTAGTTAAAAAGACACAGAAGGCCAGCCCAAAGGAGCACTGTGAAAAACAGTAGCTTTCAAGACAGTCAACACTGAAAATCTAACTCTGCATGCATCATAATGTTTGTACAGGGATATACATTAAACAATGAGAAAAAAAAATGCTAGATTCCTTTCAGTCACTAGCACTCATTTTCTACAATAGATGATATGTCCTTTAGAGAGCCTATAGAAAAATGCAGCAGATGATAACATCATTATATTCATGTGCATCACCAATAGGAACTATTAATATAACTGACATGCAATGCTGTCCAGCTTCCTGGTTGACTTTGCAAACCTAGATTTCTTTGGTGGTAGTTTTTTATACAGTACTTGTCTCTATAGTGGGCCTTCTTTTAATTTGTTTGCTATACACAATCATTGTTCTTCCTTTGAATAAAACAAATATTTCTGGTATTATACAATGTCATTATACAATGGCAAAGTCGTCCTCCTAGCACAAGATTTTTCTTTATTATTTCTTAAATTAAGGGATAAAGCTAATTCTTCTTGCAATTCCCAGTCCAGAAATCTGCATTTCATTTATAGTCTTTTAGCATATACCAAAATCACAGGGTAAGTATTCTTACTGTTGTCTCAGTAGCAAATGTTTAGATTTCTACTACACCTTATGGATAGGTTGATTGATAATCTCGTATATTCCAGAACTCTCTTCCTATTCTTTATTTCTAAACATTAACAGTATTCACATTTACATAAAATGAATGTTCCTCAAATAAATGGAGTCCACTAAGCCGAATAAATAGGGCTAATACAACTTTCTGAGTAGGTGTCTTTACTCCATCATGCTGGCATGTGAGCATTTAACAGCTTCAGTAATACAAAAAGAAAGAAGCCTTGTCCTCTCATCAAATTAAGGGAAACAAAGGTTTTACATTTTCCTCACTTTCTCGTTCAACTGTTGCCAGCAGCCAGACACAACAGAGCAACAAGGATTGTATAATTTCATACAGTCCTATGTTGCTTAGCCGAATTGCTGGATTCAAATTGGGTTCTGGAATACGAATCTTATTCAAATGTTTTCTGTGCCATCAATTTCCAACTACAAAGAATGGAAATACTAGAGAAAAATGGCTTGGTCTCCTGTTATTTTGAAATGTTTAAAATATATTTGGACAAAATAATTTTAATTTTAAATTTCAGCAAAAACCTTTCTACATAAATTAATTTTAAAGCAGCAACTGAACTCTGCTCAGAAAGCTGGCCTGGGAAATTTGCGGGAGATAATCTCTTTTATCAAGATCGAAATGCTAGTGTATTATTTTACGGAATGTTTTTAATTCATTCTTTCATGCCTTTATCTTAAACCAAGAAGCAACTAGCAGCTAGAGAATACAAATTACAGCAGCAAGTACACTCTTAACCAAGGGTCCCCAGCCAAGACAAATCACTCATTACATGCACCAATGATACTGTTTGCTATATATGACTTTTCCCCTTTTGTTCTAGGTACAGAAGCCATTAAGTGTATTGAGACGGTAGAGTTCCCAGTAAATATATCTTTCACTATGTCCTCATTCTGTGTATGCACCTTCACAGTGGTTTGTTACAGATGGCGCCTATTGCCCATATCTCTTTTTCTCAGAAATGACACAACACTGATTTTATTCTAAGCTAAAAAATTCCATGATTTCAGAACTTACTGGAATGAAGAAATGCTGTGTTACAAATTTTGTTAACATCTCTGTGTATTAATATGTTCACTTTGGATTTTCACATAAGTATTGCCTATACTATCCGGCAGACAGCTGCTCTGACCTGTGAGGAAGAACTGTGCATCCCATCCTCATTAACCTGGTATTCCTCTCGGCGGAGATCCTGTCAGTAAACAGGACACCCTCTTCAAAGGCTGTCTGGAATTAATAAAAACACTTCTCTTAAAAGGACAGCAACTCTATCAGCTTCTTACGAATCTACTCAACCACAAAGCTGGAATTTTCATTAGAGCGTCACAACTGTAAATTATATTGTTTCTACATAAACACTGTAAGTAGAATCCTTCCCAGGCTGTTGCAAGGTGGGGTTTCTGGCTAGCCCAGCAGATTTTAAGAACAGTGCACATATTCTCAGATGTGCGTATAAAAACTTGCTCTTAAGTGTTTCTAGGTCTGGGTCTTTTGAAACCAATGATCTTTTTTCTTTACTTCCTTTTGAAGCCACTACATTTGTAAAGCAAAAGGAACAGAGAAAATGAGAACATTTCTACACTCCTACTAATTTCTACACTTAATTCAAATGCCAAATGTACAAATATAAAATCAGTACATTGACAGACGAGCAAGCTTCATCCATCTAAAGCAAGCACTTGGAATTAAATCTGGCCTCCAAGCTGTATTCTATAACACATGCTGAAATAAACAGATTATAAGGATTATAATCCAGCATCCCTATGCTGGATTAATTGAAGTCACTTCTCTTTCATGCCTACCTATTCTGAGCAATTTACTCTTTAGCTACGGGAAAGAACAAGAGGCTACCTACAAAATCCAAGTGTCACAAGTCCGAGAACACGGGGAACTACATCTTGGGAACTACAGAATGGATCAGCAGAGTAAATGGTGAAATGGAAGCCTGGCTAGAGCAATTGTAAGAGAAATGATCTGGAAGCTAGTTTCAACATTGAATTTTACATACTTTATCCTGGAAATACCATGTCATCAATACAATACAAGAAATACTGATGACTATTTTAAGAGGTAAGTAAACAAAACAAAAAGAAGCACTTACAAAATATAAAAAATAAAGTAAAATAAAAACTCAGTGCAGATTTTTAGGTTACTAAAAATCACTGCAAATTCTTCCAAGCAAGAAAAAAAAATACTTTACTAGAAAAATCCTAAATTATACTCAAGTTGCCAGGAAGTCACTGAATAGAAAGAATAAGGAAGTGACATTGAATAACTAGAACATAATATAAGAGAAAAAAAGGGGGAAATATTTTTGCAGAAAGTTAATTTGCGTAAACTGAGAGAAGAAATACTGCAAACATTTCACAACTTCAGCATGTAACAGAAATCTTCTTTTAGATAGTAATTCTTAGTTATACTTTTCATAGAGATCAACATATCAAAAGTTTAAAAACAGTTTCTGAGGATGTATTTTTCACAGCTCTATTTTTTCTTTCTTGCCCCCTCTGCATGAAAATGCAGTCCCCTGAGGTCAGGATAGATTTTGTACAAATATTTTTTCTCCATACTTTTCTATTTCCATACTATTTAAAATTCTCTCTCTGTGTCATGGAGTTCAGCACGTTAACTAGAATGACAAATGAAAGGCCAGACTCCTATTTGTGTCAATGTCAAGTTAGAGGAACTCCAGTGACCCTAATAGAGACATTCCAGTTTACAGATATACAGCTGAAACAAGAGTGTTCCAACACAACTATGCTATATTAGGATATGTAAATCAAAAAACACAGTGCTTGTCATATTCCACATGCATATCAACTGCACCATCTCCATATTTCTAAATATGGGTGATTATGCAAAGGAGATTTTAAGTAAGTTAGGCTTTTAACCTTAAAAGATTAGCCAATCAATTGAGTATTACGTAGTGTAAATTCTACTGATTAATCACATAATGAACTTCTAAAACTTTTCTAAAATTCTCAAGTGAAAAGTGTACTGTTGGATGCCCTAACTGGCTCTGAGATAGAATGAAGATGTATTTTCTTATATCTAAAATATATACCTGGAAGTCTACAAGAGTTTTCCATCAGATAAGTTTAATTTTCCATAGGCTCTTTCCTTCTTTCTTTTGTAAACAATTTGACTTGCCAACAGTGTTGTCTGGTCAAAAATTAACTGTGAAATGCAAAACAAAGTCAGAATGGTCACTCTGGATGAAACCTAACGTTCATCTAACCCAAAACGGAAGGGCTGTTTGAGAGCAGCCAGCTGCAGACGCTCTGAAAATGAACTCAGAGCAGATGCGGGCCAGTCTGCTCCCTGCGTCAGGCACCAGTCTGGTTTCTAGGAACTACCCTGGCTTGTTTTATTGAAGCAAGTAGGATGCCTGCTGAAACTGAAAACACTGGTCTCTGAATAAATCATGAGCAATCAAAAAAACAATGGCTGGCTAACCATCAACTCTTCAGTTTATTTTTCCATGTTTCCTTTTGCGCTACCTCAATTTTTGATTTACCTCTTTGTTGCATAGGGCCACATTGTACACGTTTGGAAACACTTCAGTTCCTCTCTGCTATTTTCACTACCTCAAATAACTTGAGAACTACTGTACTGATATGGTCTTAACCTGTATTACCTACGTTGGTTTTACCAGGCCAAATTTTCTTTGTTTTGCTATCATTCTCATCTGTCCAAAATAAATCAAAACACTCAAACAGCACTCAATACTGCCAAACAGATGATCAGGAATACATTATGAAGCATTAACTTAAAATCTGTTATCTGATACTTTTGACATACAAATCTATACTTTTGGAGACAGTAAGGGTCCCAAAGCTGCCATTAGCACTCACGTTTAGCAGGGACACACGGGCAAAAATATTTTTAAAACATTCTTTAAAGCTTGAGGCAAAAATGCTCGTGATTCAATTCTCTGCACACTTAAGAGAGAGTGACACGCTTCTACCACATTGGTTTTGTTTGTTCACTTTTCTCATTTCTCCACAGTGACTTAAATGCTCACAAAGCACACTAACTGGGCAGCTGAATAGCAAAACCCCCTAGATGAGTGCAATACAGACAGCAGCACCGCTGCCCTGAGCCCTGTGAGGAAGAGCTGTCCTCCAGCTCTAAGAGGTCAGTCTCATTCAGCCCAGTCCCCACATTCGCCCGGTCCTTGGTGTCCTCACTGTTCTTAATCGCTACAGGAGGATTCCAGGCGCTGCACTTAATGATGGATCGTGCTGATGTAAAGATAGAGAGGAAAAAAAAAGGCAATTTACTTGAACTGATGAAGAACTCAAGGTCGTTACTAATTTGAGATTTTAATATCAGAATCAAAAGATTATGCATTTTGAGCTACTCAATTTGCACCAAGTATAATGACTGTGAAAATAAAGGCTATATGAATATCAGAATTGGCATATGATAGTTACCTTCAACTTTTCTCCTGACAGGATAAAAAATACCACCTGTGCCATTTGAAGAGACATCAACCTGGCATAACCTGACAAAATACACTGATAACCTGGTAACTGCAAAAGCGGATGACTTCCTTTTCAGTTAGTTCACTGTTACATATGGAACTCCACGAGTCCTATAGTTTGCCTTTGGCAACAGATCTTCTTGCAACAGATAACAGCAGATAGATAAGAGCTTGAAGGAGGCCAGGTACAGAAATTCCTTCTGATTTATATGTAAGGAGAGACATGCATACATGCATACTTAGGTGAGGATACTGCAGAATCCTTCCCTGATGTGACCTCTATCTTACAAGTTCATATATGTTTCTTGCAGAGTTGGTCATAGTCCAGACACTATTACCTGTAACTTAAGGTCTGAGAATAATTGCCAAACTCAGCATGCTCTGGCAATCAAACCTAAAACACAGGCTGAAATCCAGCATAATAATGCAACCTCTTAATGACTGGGTGTCATGGCCAACTAGTGAAAATTTAGACGAAAATGCAAGCAACCACCTTACATGACTAGCTGATCTTTATTTTTCAAACATTTCTGTTTCAGACTATTTGATGCATTGCTCCTACCCAGCTCCATGGCCTTGCCTACCTACAGGCTTTTTTTAACAGCAAAAACTAAACCTTGGCATGGTCACAATTTATTTTTGAACTTACCACTACACTAAGACGAATGAGTAAGTTCACTTCTCTGTCAATAGTATTGTTTCTGCCTGCCTTGCTACAGATAGTGTAAGACAGCATGCATTGATTTACTTGTGAAGAAACACAACCTCAGAGTCTTGGAAATATATATTTAAAAAAAATAAAGAAAGCTAACAAAGGGATAAATCCCAACATAGTAATAACAGTAATTTGTAAGACTGTAGCATATTAAATCTCTGAAAATCCCTTTGTAGTAAGGGAAAATAAAACATTAAGAACGAAGTGGAAATCTTGTGTTTACTGAGTTGGATTAATAAATTTATTCCCATTTCACTTTTTTGAGCCAAAACAATCAAGCAACCCAGATAAAATATTTCTTTGCAATTCAACTTTATTTGGTGTTGATTCTGGTCTGTTTGTAAATACAAAATAAACGGCCAAAAATACCAGCTAGTAAAGCAAAGCTAAGTTATAATGAGTACTGAAATCTAACAGCAATTATTGCAAATGCACTTCAAAGATGAATACTCTGAAAAATCGCCGTATGAAAATGTAAGAGTGGAAGGAAAATTTTATTCTCAGCCAACTGAAGGTTTAAAAATATAGCTCTTTATAGCTGGTATTCCAAATATTAGCAACTAGTATTTTAAAATGACTCATTTAACTGTTTAGACAATGCCAACTTCTTTACTGCACTCATTCTCTCTTACTCAGTTCTTATTTCCAGATAATGTATTTTTTTTCACTAACATTTTATTGGTCTTGTGCAATAGTAATTCATAACTTTTCAGTTTGCATGTGTTCAGTTGAGCTGGATTTAGGATTTCTATTGTACAATCACCAGATAGAAGATAAAAGGTCTCTTGGTTTACTGAATTTTTTTAAATGAAGTGAAGACTGAAGAAGAGGTTAGGAAATTCAGCAGTACTCTGTGCAGCAGACACTCCAATGCCTGGAACTGTTTAGAAAAGTTATGTTAACATCAAAAGAAAAAAAAAAACACTTCATCTTTGACAGGCTTTCCTTTAGGATAAACTGTGTAGATAACTATTTTCTCCATTTTTTTTTCTTAACATCCTTCAAGTATTGCCAATGTAACCACGGGAATCTGAAATGTTAATTCAGAAATTTACTTTAAAATAATCTAACTTGCACTGCTTAATAAAAAAACTTTATCTTTGATGCATATAATGTGTCTTGAATATTCTATATTACACATGTGAATAGATTTTTTTAACAGTATTCTTATGTTGCCTTAGGCCTCATGGTAATATAACACGCATTAGCATGCACTAATGAGAGAGAAATAGAAGCAAAGCTGTGCTACCGTGAAAATCTGATGTTGCCTAAGACATGAGTCAGGGCAAAATGTAACACTGCGTTGATGAGAGTGGGCATTATACAATTACGAAGGGAAATTAAAAATCACATTTCGTGTACAGGAGTTAGAGAAAGAACGCTAACTTGGAATCCCTGTTCCATCTGACTGATCGCTATTGTGTTTTCCTGTTTTCTAGGTATTTTATTCTCTTTTCTTACTGTTATCCCTACATATACGATGAACACGTAAGACATACTGTAAAACAAAAGTGTGAAAACATATGAACTATATATTTTATAGTACCTCATAAGTAAAATCAGTTCCTTTTCTCTGATCACTACTTTTCTCCATACCCATTTTCAGCACTACTTTCAATAAGGAAATATCCTTTTCATCATTTCTGCCAGAGGCAAGATTAAAACCCACCCTTCCGTTCCCATATTTTAACTCACACAACACTAAAACCCCCTGACATGAAAGCTAAACTACAATATATATATATTAGGAGTAGGAAGCTGACTCGTAATTTAGGAGTAAACTCATCCATGATGTCCTGTTCTCCAGAACTAAAGTACAGAGATGTACATTTAAAAAAAAAACAGGTAAGGAGATGCTCTGCCCAACCCGGTGTTTGAAAACATATAATATGATGGTTCACCATCAGGTTTTTTTTTTCAGTTCTTCCTAACAAAATTTGATATCCTCCAAATGTGCTATGCATTTTTTCTTCTTGGACAGATTGAATACACTTTAAAGGCCCTTTTTAAACATATGTAGCACTACAACCTGGGCGATTAAAGCACTGTTTTAAGTAAGACATGATGAACGCGCACCTGCGGCAAGGCGGTTAAACACTTTTTTTTTTTTTTTTAGATTGAAGACACTTTAAAGGCCCTTTTTAAACATATGTAGCACTACAACCTGGGCGATTAAAGCACTGTTTTAAGTAAGACATGATGAACGCGCACCTGCGGCAAGGCGGTTAAACACTTTTTTTTTTTTTAATCAGACTGTCGTATGTGGGGGAAAAAAAAAGTGTTTAGGAGAGTCAGGACTCTCTGCGCGAGCGGCTCGCTCCCTAGACTCAATTCCTCCTAATAACGCGCTGAGTTTCCCAAAACCCGCGCTCAAGGTGCGCCGAGCGCGGCGGGAGGAGGGTGAACCGTGAAGCCGGGGGCGCAGCGCAGCCC
>NW_010586146.1:27319-50750 GCF_000705375.1 Tinamus guttatus
CTCGCGGTGGCTCCGCGGCCGGGCAGCCGCGGAGGACGGAGGCCGGGGTTCCGCGGAAGAGGTGCGCTGTGTAGAGTTGCACCCAGGGAGCGCGTAAGGGCATGTAAGGCAGCCGCGTTTGGGCACTTCCGTCTGAAGGCACGTTATTTATTTACTTATTTTGCTAACTCAGTCACTAGGATCATACACAGGGCAGAGGGTGGGGAAGCTGACTCAGGACGTGCAGGTAACTTATGGGAATAGAGGTCTGCACGCTGCCCGGTCCCCTATCGCACCTCCAGCAATGACAGCGCTCACTCTGGAGCTGCGTTCACTCTCTAAGTGCTCTGCTCTGCTTAGAGACACCCCAGGTGCTCAGCTTGCTCTTTCTTTCTTTTTTCCCTTCTTTACCCTTTAGGAAAGTCCATTTAGTTCGTTACACCTCTCAAATCACAAATTTGTACAAATAAAAGGGGAAAAAAAGGAAAATATTCAGATTCGTCCTTCTGAATGTGAACTCCTAAAATGAGGTGTCTGCATCCATGCATAAGAGGACAAAGCAGTCCAATTCCCAAGGCCGTTGAATGACCATAAATCCCACCATAGCCAATGGAAAATAGTACTACACTGTACTGCGCTAGAGGAAGATTCTTGCTGAGGCGCCTAATGAATGGTTCACTTATCGATAGCTGAATAGTGATTAATATTTTCTTTTAATTTTGCTTTGCAGGTAAGAGGAGAAAACTGAAATCTGAAATTCTAAACATTATTGTCTACGTTTCACAATATTTTTTCACTATAGAATTGACAAGGTCAAAGGAACGTAACTGTGACATTACAGGGTTACATGTTTGGGTTGTGAGTGAGAATTCAGTATTTTCATTTCCTCTGATACTTGTAAAATGATTTCCCACCAGACTGGCAGTGCAGGACATGGTATAAAAGCTACCATCAGATTAAGGGAGGTCGTTTGGACCCCACACATGCTCTATGCAAGGGCTTGTTTGCAGTTCTGGAAAAAAAAAAAAAAACCTATGCATACATGAATGCAAAATTGCAATTCACGCAGCAAAAGTAAACTGAGCTTCCTTCTCTTGAATCTACTATTGCATGCTGCACATTTGGGCCTTGCATACTAGGTTTTCCTCAGAGAGCACTGGTAACGTGCGTGTATATACCTGTAAGTGCACCCACACCTCAGCCTCTGCAGGTGCATCTGGACACACGTGTCGCATGTGCGCGCTGCACGTTAGCTGCCCTCACTGGCCGTGAGTGGCTACCCCGCGTTGGCCATTGAAGCCAAAGGAGTTTTTAGGGGAGCTGAGAAGGTCTGGTTTATGGCTTCTTTTGCTTTTACATGTCGTGTCAGGCTACAAATACAAAAAAGAGGCTGAAAGATGTGACCGTGGCATAGTCAAAATCCTGTTCTATGCTTTCTGTCATGTGCAAAGCATAGCCTCGCCTCCAGGTAACCTTGAGCTCCACAGGCCACAGTTATGTAACTTAACAGCTAAAGGGGACGGCGTTTTCTCTGAAGTGTTCTTTCACTAAGGTTAAACTGGCTACAGCATTTTGGGAGGATCAGCTTCGTAAGAACACTGTTTATTCATCTGAGTACAGATTAAATTTTTATAATCTCAAGCATTATCATGAATCCCAAATTAAAACTTAATCACAGTAATCTTTCAGATATGTACAAACATGCTAAACATAATATCGAGGAAAGTAGAAATATTAAATATAAAAGGCTAGGTTACTATTTGCATACCTATCATTTCAGAAATTAAAAGCCACTTAGTATTGTAAATAATGCAACAATAAAATTATTTCTAGTTCATTTTTTATGGAATAATTGTACCAAGTGAAACAGAAAAGAGGAACTGGAGTTTGGATATCTTTCATTCTCAGAGAGTATATTTTTGCAGAAGCAAGAAAATTATGCATTTTCTCATTTTAAAGCAGTCTTAAACATTCTTAAAACAATTTGGTATGTCAGAAATATACTATCTTTTTATTGTTATTTCCTTAAAAAAACTCTTTTGGGGAAAAAAAGCCACAAAAGGAAATACAGCATATACAGAGAATTGCATGTAATAGTCTGTGAAGATTTCCTGTCTTGCTTGTGTAGTTAACCTCGGCTTTAATGTACTGTAGTTGTGTTAATTATACTAAAGCAAACTGTGATTTCATGGAAAAGAGCAAAGCCTTCATTTTTAATACAATGATAATTTAGTGTATTGTACAGTGTGTTAGTCCTTTGAGTCATCATTCACAACTTCTTGTGATTTAGCGAGATCAAAAGTTTTGCTTAAAATAGTGACAAAAAAAAAGATTTACAATAAACTTAAAACATATCTTACATGCAGCAGTCAATAGAATTCACTGATTTTAAAATTACTATAATATGGGGACAAAGAAATCTGCATTGTGATTTTTATTAAGAATGGCACTTACATATCCTAACATGGTGTATATATATATAATATAATATTGGCAAAGGCTTATTGGCAAAATAAGGCAAAGGCTTTTAAATGAATTAAATATACTACATTTTTGGCTCTGCATTTCATTTTGTTATATGTAATATTCTTTTTTTCTATAGAATTACACACAATTTACTCAGTGAGTAGGCCTTTTAGTTTTTTGCCATCTTAAAGTTGTGGCAAATTTAACAGCAGGCTGACAGTAGATCACTACTGATACATTTTTCCCTCTCACTGCCAACAGCATTTTGCATGAAGTATTTTTACGTATTTGCAATTCTGACAGTTTTCTATGTTCAGAAATCACCCCCCAAGGTCAAGGGAAAAAATAGAAGTGTCATAAAGTTCCAGGCTTATTACCTTCCCTATTACTGGTACACAAAAAGACAAAGAGAAAACTGTGTATTTAAAGAAATCCATTAGAAAAGATGCAAGTACTAAAACTAGTCTAAATAGATGTTAAAATTCTGATATTAGAAAATATTTTTTGAATTGCAGAACTAACAGCACCAACATCAACACAGTCAGGAATTTACTATGTTACAGAATGTTTTGTTATAGGCAACAACTCTTTTACCTACTCAATCCAGGAAAGTAATTGGCCAAGTCCTATTAATTATGTAAGTTTGTTACTAGACTACGTTTTCTGTTGGAAAATCGTATATAGCATGGGCCTGTTCTGAGTGCACGATCCTATTGCTCTGCATCCTGTAAAAGTGCCATTTAATTGACAATGAACCAATTATACTGCATGATCTTTTAGAGAAATGACTGATAAAAAGTGTAGTATAGTAGTTTTATCCCCAGCTTAGAATTATCCCAAATTATTTTCACACTGTAACAACTGAATCAGTTTTAAAAGGGTGATCCAAGCAAATCAGTAAATACATTTTTTTCACCTGCAGTTTGTTCAAATAAATCAAATTATTTGGTTTCATGAACACAGTAAAAGATGTAGTCTGAGCAGTTTATGTTTAGCAGGAAAGTCTAATAGTAATGGAATTGTCCTAGAAGTCTCTCAAGAATACCAAATTGCCTGGCACTGCATATTTTGAACATCTCAGGAGGGTGGGTCAAATCCTGCTGCAGCATTGTAAGGGTGGCAGAACAAGTTAAAGATCCAAAGGGAGAAGAGTGGAAGGTCTAGACCACAAAGATGAAACGTGTAGCCTCACTGACAATGGAGGAGCTAAAATTTTCATGGTAGTGTTGGTGAAAGAATGCCAGAGATGTAGGCATGACTTGTGGTTAAATATGTTATCTGAATTAAAATGCAAGAAGAGCAGAGTCATGTATAGTCAAGATTTACACTGCTCCCAGCACATGATGCTTCTTCGATTTCTTTTTCAAGAGTATTTAAGACTAATTAATGATCGTAGTGAGATACATATCCAGTAATTAAAAGCAATAGTGAATACAGCCATAACTGAATGGATAATAGTAATGCTATAAACTTTCCAGATTATATTTACAACATTATATGATCAGGTTAAGGACTTGCATTCAAAATTGTTATTGAAACTTTACTGCTAGAACTCTAAAGAACATACTTCTTTAACAGAGATCAAATTAAGTTTGGATTCTTCATCTTTATGAAAAGGCATGAAATTACATTTCACACCATCCTCCATAAAAATTGTGAAACCAACAGTGAAGTCAAACAGATTACTTCAAGTTGTATATCCTGACAAAACTGAAGTTTTGTTCTTTGAATGATGTTCAGCTGCAGACAAATTGGAACTGTCCAAATTAAACTGTGTAAATGTAGATTATCTGAATAGACCACTTAAATTTTACACTACCCTAGGAAAATGTAAAATTTTCACATGCTTTCATATGTATTGCTTTTGAAATCAACCCCTGTGACTACATACTATTTTACTTGAACTAATACTATATCTCCTTAAAGCTTTAAATCTTCCTGATTGTTTTTCGTTACTGCTGTCTGGTAGGTGAAAATGAGAAAGTACTGAAGTTGGCTCAGTACAAACAACAATGAATGAAAACAGGCAGACTTATTATAAAGACATATCTTTTTGCATTTCTACACACGAGGTTGAGCTAATCTGCTCTGAGAGAAAGCAATTGTTACAATGAAAATTAACAGAAGGTTACAGTAACTCAATCATATATGAGACATGGGTAGCAAATACGTCAACATGGCTGATAGAATTTTTGGCTACTCTGGAAATGACGGGACAATTTTTATTAATTTTTTTCCATTATATAGAGTGGCCCTACTATCACGAAACTAGATCAGTTCAATCACTTAATTGTGTGTAATTGCACACACACTATTTTAACTTTAACTTTTGTCTTATGAGTATGTATTAAGATGATCCCTTCTTCTTTCAATGCATGGAATTAGCAGTATTCAGGACTGAAAAATGGAGTGAGGTGCTGCAGATGTCACTTGTTTTAAGTGTTAGAATGAAGACAAACTGCTCTATCATGACTTTTGCTACATTTATATAAATACATATATATATATATATATGACACAGAAGCCACTGAAATCATTGTAATTGCAGGTACCTGAATTGATTGTGTAGGTGGAGGCTGTCAGCTGGGAATGGAACAGGTAGTGACCATAGGTAGCCGAGTTTAAAAATAGTGTCATTGCTTTGTTACAAAGATGAATGTCCCTCTCCTTGTCCTTTCAGTTTCCATGAAATTAAAAGGATAGACTGAAAGGCATCTTTGTAGCAGGAGCTTGCTACAAGCCTAATTATAAAAGAGATACTTTGTAGCATGTTCTTGTTTGGATCTCTGTGCAGGTATGATAGGTTTGGCTGAACTACAATATAAATTACAAAAGGAAGGTACTATACTGCATTTACATTCTGGCACAAGTGAAGCAAAATTTATAAAATGTCACTACAGAGGAAAAAAATACTAAAACTAGGACTTTTGAAGCCATAGAAGGGTTGTTAAGGATAAATCAGCCAAGAAAATGGATAGTATACCAAAGGAAAGAGCTTTAATTTCTTTTAGAAAAAAAGTCAAATAATAATAAAAAACAAGGTGTATGCATGATGGAGTAGCTTTGTGCCAGTAATCATTTAGAGGCCTTCTAACTTTGAAACTTCCCTATTGCAGTGATTTTCTCTACACAGATCTCCATTGCTTTTTCTGCACTATGACCCATTTCTGCCTTATACGCCTGCCAGTGAACCTGGCTGCTGGATCCTGTGCTGCCGGATCGGCAGCTGGTGGCCTCTTGCTAATCCCCACAGTGTTCTCTAATAATCTGGAAAAGGATTTTAACTCCTACTTTCTAGCTGCATGGTTGCTTCTATTCACCAGGGTTTAATTCACAGCACAATTTACTATGATACTGTGTGAGCTATTAAAAAAACCCATATATATATATGTGTGTGTGTGTATATAGTCCCAAAGAGCATCGACTATATGAAAAGATCCCATACATGCCGAACTAAGAATCCCTTACAGGAATTTAGGATATACGAACAGCTTTCTTTAAAGGCTTCAAGGATTGTGTTGTTAGCAGTTTTCTGATTTTTGTTGTCTCTAATCTGTAACACATAATGTGCCTCACTAGCAACATCCTGTCCACTGAAATTAGTGAAAACTTTGGCACTTTCGGTATGACTGTGTTTTTGATCTTTAAAGGATCATTAAAAATAAGGCCTGTTGAAGCAAAATAATAACTCAAAATAAAAACTGAAGATGTTCTCCTTTGCTTCCTGTATTCATTTGGATCAGCTTAAATATCTTGTCATTTTTGTCAATAATTATTAGATAGAGTAAGAATGTGAACAATTTATAACATCCTCCTTTAAAATGGTTAGCCTGCATACTTGTGAAGAACAAGATATATTTCTGTAAAAACACGTAACTAAATATATTTGTGAGTCATCAACTGCTTCTATAATCAGGAAAAACTGAAATAATAGAGGATCGGTGGTATATCTGGGAACCTATCATCACTCAGTGATTAAATCTTGTCTTGTTATATAGCATCAAATAGTGTGAGTCACAGTATCTCTTGATCTATGATCTTCATTTAATCCCGGAAGCTGAAAGAGATAAATAATCACTGGCCATAAAAGGCAAAAAATGATTTAATAAAAATACAAATAGCCATTCCTATTTAGAAATGTGGCTATTTCGCTTAAGAAGTTTTTGGAAGAAAGGAAATCTGCTCAAACTACTGGTTTTGTGATAATCTGACTGACTGCCACAAGAACTCCAGCAGCATTTGAAATGTTTGGGTTCAGATCCTTTTAATAATTTGAGCCTAAATTTCTCAAATATCTTTTCAAAATGGATTATTTGTACTTCTGAAAAACTTACTTGATGCTATATTGAAAGTAAAGACAAAACTCCTAACCGATTCTCCTAAGAATTTATAACACAAATAAAATGAAGACAATTGCAGGGAATATAAATGAGTTTAAAAGTGGTATTTCTTTTGATTTCTTCAGTTAATAGATTTTAGGTATATACGGCTAAAGAAGAAGAAATAGAAGTTTGCTTTTACAGATATTTATTGCATACAAGATACCACTAGAGGGACTTGTACAGCCAAGAGTAACTTACATGAGCTCCAGAATGAACTACTGATAAATTATTAACAAATAACAGAAATACGGATAAGAAGTTGTTATAGCTATAGTTTTAAAAAGAATTCTGCCTTTCTATCCTTTTAATTATGGTCCATCCTTGTCTCTTTCTGACACTTTTTTTTTGTAATACTAACATCCTAAAAATACGGCATCTAGAGCATACTACTATCTATATTAAACAGCTAAAATTAAATTTTGATATGACTTCTGAATATAGATGAAATACTTCTAAAGTTATTATTACTCCTTTTGATTAAAGTCAGTTTGTGCTGTTGGGGCAGTTCATTTGTTTCTATTCAGGCCAGGTAATATAAAACAGTGCTAATAATTCGCAAAGAAACCTCACATATATAATGTGACCATGAGGTGAATAGATTGAAGACTTTTCAAATTTATTTTGAGAAGAGGTGGTCTAGCTGCACCACCAGTAAGCTGCTGAAATGTAATGTAGATTCCCCCTCCCACATTACTTATAATACAAACATTTCAACTGCAGCAAAAAGATACTTCTGTCCTTTCTAGTTTTCCTGTGCATCTGTTTCAGGTAGTAAAATATGCAATAACCGTCCAAGAAGGAAAACATTATTTTTCTGTATGTAAGGAATAAATTAACAGCAAACCAAACTATTCCAAAAAGATAGTTGTGTAATTAGCTGCTGCAAAACACAGTGTGGTTAGAATGTCTCAGTAGTTTATTTCATATTTATTCCAGACAATGTTCCAATTTATATTAATGCATAGAAAATTAAGCTAGTAACAATACATAAGAATTCAAAAGAGACATTTCCAGTGACTGTGTACTTTGATCATTGAAGGCATGTAGCCAAGCCAAGTTTGACTTTAATTTTAGATCTGATAAAAGTACTTTCAAAACCTTGAAAATCTGTGATCTAAAATTCCAAGCATGAATGATCTGAAATCCAGCTATTAAAGATAAATGTTAATCTAGTGCTATCTGAAATCACTTGATCTAACTTAAAGCAGAAAGTATCATCATCTCTTTCAAAGAGTAGAATCTTGAGAGCTTTATGGGATTAGTGGGAGAGTAAAATATTACAGTAAAGAAAATATTAGAATACCATGAGTAAATATGAGTAATGCAATGGCACGTGACATGGCAGGTTCTGTGCTACAATGATATATAATGTATGAGGATGGTTATGTGACTGCAGAGAGAAGATAAAAAAAACACCTTCAAAAAAGAAGGACAGCAAATCAAGAGTAAAATTCTATTTCTCTAACAGGAAAGTTACTTTATGGGGAATAATCTGTGTCTAGCTTATCTAACATCATCAAGGAAGTTACAGGAAAAGCTTGGACATTTGCAGATGGGAACTTCTAAATCAAAACTGGTCAAAAGGCAGAGGAGTGCAGTCAGGGTGCACAATCAATAATACAAAATTTTAATGTATATAATGCAATTGGATATGCTTGTATCATTGTACCTCAATTTTAATACAGTACACATTTGTGCTTAATGGCTACTGGGCACTCAAGTGTTTTTTTCTAACCTTTGGGCCATGGAAAGTCATCACTCAGCCTAAAAGGCTTAAGTTTTTGATTTTTGGTGACTGTAAAAGCTACATATACATGCTAAATTACTATGTTGCCTCTGATGGTAATCATGTATTTTTCCCAGCATTATATTATATAATAACTACCAATTCCCAGACTCAATAAAAGAGAGTTTTAGTATTAAATGACAGATCTACTCTAACCAATTCATATTCTTTTTACAATATTGTATGGCAGGGTGGGTGCACATATCTTCTGAAAGAATACAAAACCCCCAATATCTTGTAATATCCCTACTTGTATTAGAGTTCCAGTTTTCTGATACAACTTTAAAAATAGCTTTAAAAATCAAAACTGTGAAAATAGTCATCTGAAAATTACCAAACAAGGAAAACCTAATGAGAAGACATGGCTCAAGGATATGACCTAAACAGACAATTAAATTTATCAAAATTAAATATTTTGATATTTATTGCAAGTCTTGAAGAAAGGATCATTATTTACATAATTCTACAAAGTTGAAAGCTTTGAATTTAAATTCATAGATACTCCAGCTTACCCCTTAGATGCCCAGTTATATAACTTTCCCCCACAATGCTTTGATTCCAATCTCAGTTTCTGTAGGTCCTTGTCAGATCACTTTCACAGGTTGCAGCAGCGAGGGCTGCTCAGGATGGGGTTTGCTTTGCAGGTGCAGGGGGATAAGCCATGTCTCGTGTGAACTATGAACATCGTGTCCCAGACCACATTAGCCATTCAACCCAATGCACCCTGAAAGAAGTAGCATCGCTCCCTGAATCACGTACATCCTATCTCAACAACCTTCATTGTCCATATTCCTTTAGCGTCCTACCATTTTATCAGTGTGGGCTAAGGGAATGATACTTGCGAGTATGGGAATGGTCAAGGGGGAAAGCAGAGAGAAAGCCAGCGCCATAGTACCAGAAAAAAAGCTTGTTACTTTAGGGCTGGTTACACTGTTGATACCCTTGACCCCTCTAGCCTTACATTCACTACTCATGCATGTACCAGTGCAGTGGTGCAATATTTTTAATAGCTCACCAGTATTTCCATAGCTAGAAGCCAAGCCAGTTTAAAAAACGGCAGTTCTTGATGGTTCTAGACAAATAACAGAAGCAACTGCTATTACACTGCCATATAGCTGCAGGAAAGCCAAGAGCTGCCCAGCCATTCAGAGCACAAAAAGCCCATCTTGGGCTTGTGCCCCGCTCTTCTGAAAGCGCCTCTCCTCCTTATGCAGAGGTAGGTAGACGTTGCCACAGAAGCTAAGTGTGATTTCACTAGTGGCATGAGGGCATTACACAAAATCTGAGCATTATTTGAACATAATTTTAATAAACCTGCGCTCTTTTTCCAGAAAATGTATTTGAGTGGCTATTACACAGTCACTTAAGGCAGATCTCACTCGGTGTGCGCCTTTGGCCTCTTACTTCACGTGGACCGAAAACTCCCACATAAAAAGCAAACAGCTACACAAGACATCCTCAGTTATGGCTTTTTCAAGCCAGATAAAGAGCTTTTTTGCCATTCAGCAAAACTGCACTTGACATAGCAAGTAATTCCTGGCAGGACTAGAAAAGAACTAAGGGGATATCCAAAGTTAACTTTACCTCAGCAGGCACTTACGTAAAGCAAAAGGTACTACTGGATATCTTTAGCTTTTAAAGAGTCACTGAAATGTCTACTTCAGAGATTTTCACCCTAATTTAATTCTGTTGCATTACAAATATCTCAGATTAGGAACAGAGAACTTGCATAATTGGAGGCTGTGAAGGAAAGCTGTAATTAATACAACTTTCATTTTAAAGTGCATAACATGAGAGAGCACTTTCTGGCGTTACCTGACACTACCTAAAAAGTCACTCTTACTAAAGGAGCCTGAAGTGGAAAAGTGAGAAAATGGGAGAGCAGGAGATCAACTTATCCCCCATTCGTTAGTTTTAAATCTCTTTACAGACATTAAAATTTAGATAGATCACAACATAAAGAAACAAAACAGAAATAATAACTGAGCTAAGTACTGGTCTTTGAACTTGGCTTCTATCCTTTAGGTAATAAAATTAATAAAATAACAACAGCATTAACTTTTACAAGTATTAACACTTAACAGTTATTGAACTATCAGAAAATCTTTGGGATACCATACATTTAAGAGCACATGTTAAGCCAAGCCACTTCCTGCATCTGGAAATTTAAATATTCTCTCACATTCCTCTTCTCTCACCAATATTCTCCCCATCTCTCCATCCCCTTTTATGGAGAGAGCTGATAGAGTTGAAATTCCAGTAATATTTGGTGCTCTAAAGGGCCGCTTTGAAAGAACTGAAGACTCCAACAGGGGTCATTTAGTCTTGTAGCCAAAAGCAGTTCTGAGCCCAGAACTCACTTCTGAAGGACTCATGCTCACAAAAGGATTCAGCTTTAGATTTTACCCCCTATACTCACAACAGAGAGTACTGATGGGTCAGACGTTTGAAACTCCTATTGAGAACAACTAAAAAAATATTGGTATAATAATCTTAGGCAGCCTTTTGTGTATATGCATTTTATATATATTTATGTTTATATATGTGCATTTTATATATATATACCTATTACAAAACTCTTTTATACCATTATTTTGTGATACAGTTATTCTATATTTTTTTTATTTACCTTGCCAATTTTTCACATGAAAAACACCCTTCTCTTTTCTAACATAGTCTGCAATAGCTCTGCTTCTACTTGAGATCATTGAAGACTTTTCCAAGCCTAACTTGTTTACATGAAAGCTTTGTTATTATATGAAAGCAGCTAAATATACTTCGGGAAGATAATTTTGTCAATTACAGTGGATAGTTCTACACAACCTTGGTATGGTACCCTAAAAAATCAATTGTGAAACAGACATTTGTTTAAAAGGCTCTCATTTTACAGTGCATACCTAATGAAGAGACATTAAAAGATTATAGGAACATGAAATTGTATTTGCACTTCTCTTCAGTTCCCTATAATGCTGTCAGGTTCTCTCAAGACTTCTTGCAATCTCCCATTGTCCACTGTCTTCCAATCTTGTAACCCAAGTCACAAACATGAATTTTATGCAAATGGAAAATATTTTGATCTATAGATGCAAACACCAATTTCGGGCTTCCACCTTTAATTCAAGGTATGCTAATTTTTCAATACTACATATTCTATTTTGAGATCATACAGAGCTGGGATTCCCCATCTCCCCAGAAACAAAAAAATCTACATGCTGCTGAAAGTACACTAATTATAAAATCCAAGCAGCAATGTGAACTACTCAGGGGACAATCAAAACTAACCATGGATGCAGGCGTATACAAAACCCTTACACTTTATATTTTATTCTCTCTGGCAACACATCGACTCACCATAATGCCAACTGACTGGACAACGGTACCGCAACGCTTATCAAGACATTCTCCACCAAGAGCCTGACAGAGACACAGTGCAATCATTAATCCTCCGTGGGATTCACTGCAACATAAGATCCTGCTTTACAAGCCGCAGGGGATCTCTTGCCTAGCAGACTGCTGAACTGTTGCCTTTTGACGAAAATGTACAATAATTCACAACTCCTGGGCATAACAGGGTTTCAACTTCGACCTCCAAAGAGGCTCTTGTGTGCATCTCCATTTGCCACACGCTATGAGAAAGTAAGGACATGCACTTTCTTGTTAATACCAAGCTTCTTAGTTTGTTTTCATTCTGGATACAAAACAAATAATACATGTAGAAGCTTGAACGCTGTGTTGTTCAGTTTGGTATTTTTGCATAAGACTCTTAAGGACTGGAACTCAGTTCTGATGTAGGCACATATGCTTTCTGTACAGTGCATGGGAATTACGAGACTGGGAATTCATAAGTGACACACCACGAGCAGGAGCTGTCAAAACTAGTCATAGGAAATTACTAGAAATTCTGGACTTTAAAATGCAGGACTTTTTTAGCTCTTAGTTTAAGTTTTGCCGTATCATCTGTGAGAACTATGTTAGGTACTGAGATTTTTACAAAATCTCCTAAGTTTCCAAATATAAGTCACAAAAGGATAATTTGTCATGCTAGGAAAAGCCTACTCATCCAAAGGGGGAAAAATTATTAATAGTATGGAAGTTAGCCCTCAACTCCTGCTTGCAGTGAAGGCGCCTCTAGTCTGTAGAGAAAAACCTACATTTTCTTATGTAAAAAATATGCTTTGTTGTACATGAAAATACTTCATTCCATGATTCAAAGGTTGTTTGATTTCTAAAAGAGAACGTATAATTTTAAGTATGCCTCCTCACAATGGAATGCAGTGTCCTTGTTTTACAGATATACATGCTATATGTGATATTGGGCAAAATTCTGCATTCTTAAAATTCCATTAAATTTATTTGATAGTGCCATCTATCATCCGCCACCTATACAAACAAAGATTTTCTAAAAAGCTTGTTTTAAATGTACGTACTGGACAATCGCATTTATGCATTATCTGCCTTTGACAGTTTTGGAGTTCCACATAGATTATATGAGACTCAATGGTAATGAAAATATACAGTACATCATTGTTAGTGTTGCATTACTTACATAGATATTTTATGACTTAAATGGGATTCATTGTAATTTAGAAAGTTTCATTCAGTAATAAGTAAATAGTGATATATATACACAATAGTACATGCCATATATCTCTAAAATACATTCTAAAAAGCAAAACTCTCCCAAGATATACAGCAATAACTTGGTTTATTAAGACTTTATTATCTTTTATAAAACAAAAATAGTTGCTAAAGGGATAACATGTATGAGTATAGTTTGATAATGGACTTTGATTTCTTAAGTACACCCCGATTAAGTATTCAAGATACACTACAATATTTTATTTTTTCCATTAGAGTCTGCCTATTACACTATTTTCAGATTGTAAATTATTTAAGTCAGTTGAACCTTGAGCCTTGAATTATTTACTATGAAATTGTAAATTGCAATATCCTGTCAAATTTCATGCAATCTAGAGAAAATAACCCAATTTACGGAGGCTTGATATTATTGGTTACATAAACTTCACTAGTGCCTGGGTAGGCAATACTCAATAAACTTATTTACTTGGTTATTACAGAAATAAGAAAGGAAAAAGCAACTGTAAGCAAAAAATCTGGAACTGTTTGTTTTTTTATCCATGCGACAAAATTATTGGCATTCCAATAATACAAAACTTTGTGCATTTACCATTTAATTTGTTATAATATGTCAGAGATTTTGATTAAACTTTATTAGTTGTCTTTTATTTGACTTTTGTTTACATAGCAGCAACTGACTGCAATGGCTAGCTCTATTATGAAAAAATCAGTGTACAATTTGCATGAGCTAATTAAAAATATATTTTAAAATGAGGTGGTTGACTTAATTTTTAGTAAGCCAAAAGATGTATGTGCTGGAGAAACAAAACAAAACAAAACAGCCAAACAACCCCCCCCGCAATCTTTCTATCCTCTTGCAACCTTTGTAAAACAATGGCAAATATAAAGCTTGGGTGACTTCCAACTAAACACAGCAAATATTGCTTTAATCAGAGTAGTTCCAACAAAGTTTATGGAACAAAATCTTGTGAGTAAGGAAAATAAGACTTGGCCAAGGAAACAACAATTATGCAGCCTTTAGAAAAATAAACTAACAAACAGCCTGTCTACCACAACAGAATGGATAAAACAAACTTGAATGCTGACCCATATGGGTTGTTTAATAATAGCCAGGGGTAATGTTCTGGCAGAACAACTCATTTCATAGTGGAAAAAAAAAAAAGTGAATATGTTGTTCTGACAAGAGATAAATACTCTATTTAACACACAATTTAACAACTATGAAGTCCATGGTAATGGACTATTTGTTTGAATAAGCAGACAATTTACAGACAAGATTATTTATTCTCTGCTTTTTAGAATGTGATTAGCTATGCTATTCAAATCTTATGTTTATTTCAATACTTAATATTCTGTTTGAGATATGTGTGACATGCCCTAATTCTCCATTTAAGCTGGACCAAGGCAGAATAACCATCTCAAAACTCAACGATTGTAATAGGGTAATGAGTAGAAATGAGCATCAATGGTCACAATTACTGTCCTGATATGCACACACTGGAAATGAAGAAGATGAATTATTTCCACAAATGCAGAACTAACATTCTTGAAATAGTTTTCCATTAATGCTGCATTATTTTATTTATTAAGTAATTTAGTTTTAAATGGAAGATGATAGATTTACATCCATCAGGGTTGGGTTTTCCTTACTAATTGGAAAGTGGGTTATGCTGTCTACAAAATTATGTCTGTATTCTGCCTTTTTAGAATAAAAAATTTGAAAAGTTAAACTGCTGCACATTATATCAAGATATCCAGATATAGCTATTCCTATTATTTAAATGGTTGCTAAATGTGAGCAGCTTCAGCTTTTTGGAAAAGCTCATTTCCATTTACTTTCAAGTACATTATCTTTTTTTTTTTTTTTTCTCTTCCAAAGAAAAATGAGTTCAAATATGAAGTGACTTGGTGGTTGTCTTTCTTCTTTGCATACCTCCAGCTAAGGAAAAGTTTAGTGATAAAAAAAAAACAAAGAACTATGCAAGCTACAAGCAAATCTGAACTGCATAGCAAAACCAAGATTTATGTCTGCCTCCTAGGTTTCCAACCACTAGAGGGCAAGTCTTTTCTATATCTTTTTCCATTTATGAACATATTTGAGTCCAAAAACAAAGCTATATTTCCTATGCAGCATATTGCGGCTTGAACACACTGTTGTAACATTTATCTGAACCTGCGTCCTTGCATGACTTCTGAACAACATTCAAAGAACAAATAAGGTCACAGCACATTAATACCACCTTCTTTTAAGTCAATGGTTACAGGGAATAGGAAAGATGCAATCTCATTGAACATCAACGTATTGAATACCAACTTAATTCTTCACTTACTTTAACTGTGCAACCTGCACCGTGTTAATTTAATACAAGTAAATGCGCCAAGGTAAAATGCAATGAGGATATAAAGCACTGACTTCAAACCTATGAAATATGAAGGGCACTGTTTATTTTCAGATCGAAAAAAGTTCAAGTGATGATTTTATCAAAGTGTGTATCTGACTTTACCTTTGTTTTATATTTGCTTCTGCCTTTTTATTTATATTTCTCTGGAATACACATTTCCCATTCTTGCAGAGATTCACAATCTCTCATTTTTTACACCAGCAATTTCATCACATTTTTTTTTAGATATTCTAACATTGATATTTGACACATTCTGATTTTTTTTTTGTATCATTTCGGTGAAAATTTGCTTTTCCCTTATAGCTTCCAGAGATTTTATTTAATCTTTCTATTTCTTACTTCTGAAGGTGTTGAATATTTTAATATTCAGTTCTGAATGACTACTTTTTGTAATCAATAATATCCTGCTATTCCGCATTGCACTTCTGTTTATCCTTCATCTCGCTTTATGGCTAGCATAAACCTGTCAATTAAAATATTGTTAAACTGTGTAAATTCTTTGATTTATTATCATTTATTTCAGGAGGTGATAATGTTAAGAAAATATTGATAATACTTTGTCTTTCCAACTATTTTTATGCTAGCTTTTCCTATTTACTCCTTCATTTTATTAAAATCCTCTCTCCTTGCTTTGCCTTCACTAGTGGAACTTTTTTTTTCTCCATTCTTGGAGTAATAAATATTTCCTTTATATCTTTTCACATAATACCACTATAATACCACTTTCATTTGTATGCTCGAATTTCTTATTTGAAAAACTATCTTCATAGCAGTTTTACGAAAGGCACACTGGAAAAAGGACTACAGTATTTGCCTGGATAAACTTATCAGGATAAATCCATGTTTTAAAACACTTGGAATATTTTCCCCAGTTCAGTCTGAAACATTGAAAAGCCTTGTGTCTGTGCACCCTTCTGCTTTTGGGAATTACGTTTTTCTGATATCAGCATGCAATTGCTCATAATGTCAGGCCTGTTTTATTTAGCATCCAGAAGAATTTATCTCAGTTCCCTCCCAAAACATAAGAGAGTTGTGTACTTTCTGGTAACATCCGTGTGCTTAATGGGCTATTTCCTGGAATGGTCAGTTTGTGAAAGCTCTGTTTGTACCCTTTTTAGAGTACAGACTTAGAAGAAGTATAGGTGCTGGACAAGCTTCCTTCCCAGATCTTTGTGCCGTGGTTCTTCCAGCTCTGGTGGTTCTGTTATTGCCTCGACTCAACCCTGGTCCTAGGAGGCTATGGACTGTTTGATCCTTGCTCTTTGATCTGGTTAAAATGGACAAAACTACTTGAAGAAAATGTTTTCAGCTGCACGGCTCTTTATAGCCATGGCTTTCAAGATGTGGTCTTCAAGAAAATCCATCAAACACACACACAGGAACCAAGAACTCAGCATGAAGGTAAGCATAAAAAAATCCAGGAACAGACTGGGGGCATTTTAAAAAAACTTGGGTCTGCAAGGACTGGAGAATAAAGGCCGTAGGAATGTTTTAGGTGCCACATACTAGCATACTAAGGTACACAACATTATGCTTCCAATATATAACATCAGAAAAAAGTCCTGGAACTCTTCTGTAAGACAGCTGTTCCACCCTGGAGAGATTTCAAGCCATGAATGCAGTAACTTATCTGCAATCAGGTGTTCTGACCAACTTCACAGACTTACTGAGTCACCCTCTCAATTAGGAGCTGTACAATGCCTGTGGAGAGACCACTCCAACTGAAAAAGCAAAGTTACAACCTTTATGCCTGCTTTAGAATAAATGGTCTATAAGTATTCTGAACAGTTGGCACTGTTGGGAGTGCAGCTCTCCAATTAACAGACTTTAATTTTAAACATGATTTTCAACATTACCTTAATAAATCTTTGTGCTTTGTATAAAACCTTGAACAGTGGGGGACAACATTTTTAAAAATGGGCTGTTGTTCTCTTAATGTCTATGCCTCTTTAATTTCGTAAGTTGCATACACATTTGGGAGAGAACTACAATCATCTCCACTGAATGTATTACTAATATCCATCTAAAAAGAAACATTCTAAAGCATTCAATATACACAAGAACCATTCCAATCAAGCTAATAAAAGCCTTGGTCAAATACTACTAGTCTTTAAGATGTTCCTCTGAAGAATTGGTCGCTAGTGGAACAAGCAATGGAGGTGCATCCATTTACTCACTACCAACCACCTTCCTAAATGGTAATCGTACTTGGTTTGAGAAGAGTGTCCCGTGACTTGCTTTAATTGATCAAACTTTAACTCAGGGCAAACAGCGTGCTGCCAATAAAGTTCTTCTTGCAGAAGGAGACCAAACTCCCTTTGTCTCCAGAATGATTTTCAGCAAGGATCTAAACATATAAAGAAGGAAAAAGAAAAGCATTCAGTTTTACATATCAAATAATGTGTTAAATGTAATTAATTACACCCATTTTGCCCTCAGTGAATAAACCACTCTCGAACTTCACTATCTTTCAGTCTTCAGTTAGTATATTCAGTTAGTATATATGAACAAACATCTCTTTCAGTCTTCAGTTAGTATATTCTATATGAACAAACAAGTAGCGTTTAATAGTGCAGCTATAAGTAAAAGTTATAGATATAATTGCATTGATTTGCTCATAGACTTTTGTTTTGAAGTGTAAGTACTTTAAGGAAAAAATTAGGACAGTGTTTTCTTTTTAGATAAAAATAAAGTAACATGATAGTTTGTTTAAATTGCTTCATATACTGTAATTTTTGCTTTTCCTCTCTTGGGTTTTGCAGTGCTCAAGGTTTGCTGCTTTAATTCCAAGAAAAAAAAATTCCTAAGCCATTTATAAGACACTTCTGTTTCTCCCAAGACTCAAATTCAGTATCATAAAAGAAGAAGCTAACATCTTGAACCTGATTTATTTGAACAGTACGGTCTTAGATTTGTGAAGAACTTGGACAACATGCTTCATTTGCTTTCTCCCTACTTGCAGAGTTGGGTCTATGCGCATGCGTATGCATGTGCAGCAAGGAATTTTCTCTTAGAAGAACAAATTCTGAATCCTCCTTCCATTGCAGTTAGAGGTGATGCATGGATACCTCAAAATGAGGAGCTATTCAGACAGCAAGCAAATATAAGGCTAATTAGCTAAACAAAGGTTTCCCCTCCTTACGCATCAGAAGGGAAATTAATAGAAATCAGCAACTTTAATTTATATGTGTGTGCACTTGCTTCATCTCATCAGAAAATCCACAGGCTTGCTTTTTGGCCAGGCCAACCCTGTCAGGTCACCAAATTTGTGACCGATTGGAAAAATGTAACTTGTTTTATCTTCCGAACAGGTTAAAATATAAACATGAAGAGAATCTAGATACATCCTCTTTTTAAAGTGAACACAGTCTCACAACTAGCTATAAAATTCAAGATGAAAAAGAATAGCCAGTTCCAAACAGTGTTCAACAAATGTATTCAATAAATTTATATACAAAGAGAAAGGCATTAAAATTGCACAGTCAAGCAGGAAAACCCTCTGTGTTGATATAACAAACCATATCGCGGACATGCTTTGCAAGCTTTACATTATCTTTTTCTTTTTCTCATTTACAATTCCTAGGCTTTAAACCCAGTCTGGTAAATGCTGACATGCCTTTTCAAGACACACTGGTAGCTGCATGACTGGTACAGCTGCGTGATTACTCTTAAGCCTCGGTGGTAGCTGCTCTCCTAATGAGCCAGGATAAAATCATTAAAAAGTAATTGTGTGCAGGTTTTACAGATAAGTCTCCGCTCTGGGACAAGGCAATCCTGACAGACTGTAATATTTCTAAGGCAATATACTCCTCCCTTCATGTTTAATGAGCCATAGATTTTTAATCTGGGAGTTTGGGTGATAAGCGAGAGGAATGCACAAGAGGTCTGTCTGTATGCATATGTTAGATGCGTATGTCATACATGGCTGTAAACAATATAATCAGCAAAAGGATGGGACCCTAAACCAGCTCTAAGTCTTCTCAGAAGTTTTGTATTAAAGTCTGTGCTATATTTTCTGCTGGCAATTTTCAAGCACAATACTCGTCCAAATTTACACTCACTTTCAAATGAGGGACTATATTCACTGCTCTTCAAAGTGAAAATGTACAAAACACCACTTGAGTTACATGGTGAAACTGGAAAAAAAACCTAATTCTAATTTGTAGAAGCATTGACAAAATAACTGTAGTAGAGAATTTCCCTCTCCCCTCTAACAAAATTTTGAAGACGGATGCAGCCACACCATGAATATATAAAAAAGAGCCAATATCAGAAAAAGAAAGAGGAAGCGAAAGATAAGAATTCCTTATGGGAATTAAAATACTTTTCTGGATAATTAGTACAGTCCATTCAGCATCTACTTTGTAATAACCTTTGATGAAAGTAGGGAAAATAACAGAGGTGAAACAGCAGGATGGCTCCCCAGGCAGGTACCAAACTACATGCACCGCTTCCACCATGCCACCACCAGTGTTTCAAGCTTTCAGCACTCACAGCACTTTTTCTCCAGTCCAGTACATCCTGACTTGCACCGCTTGAGATCACGACCCAGCCATGAACAGATATATGGCAAAATAACTTTGTGGGATGGAAAGAATTAATTTAAAAAATCATTTAAGTGGCGTTTACCTATAAAACCGCTAGATAATGGAGTCTCTATTTATAAAAGGTTTTATCAATTCTGGAAGAGAACATGATTATAGTAAAGAGGAAATAGTATTGCAGAGATCCAAACAAGGATAATATTTTTATGCAAGTTAGGTCAACTCCCTATGATTTATTCTCCAGATGTTAAAGCATCTCTCTATACAGGGAAGGTAGAGAAAACACTTTCCCTGACTAGCTGCCTTGCAGATGGTAAATTCTTTGCCACACTTTTATTTCTAAGAGGAAGAGTACTAATTTTTATTTCAGTGTTCCATTAGAGGAAATCCCTCTGTGACATGCTAAGAGAAGAATTTTCACTTAACAGAGAAGATCAGTTTTGTATTTCCAGTTTAAGAAGATCAGAGTTTTGTATTTCTACTTTATTTATCTATTATTTTTCATTTTCTTCTGTAATTTTAGAGCCAGGGAAAAAGACAATTTATCTAGTTATTTACACTGGACAGAGGTGTCCCAGATCCAAGTACCAATTAAGCTTGGGTATTTTTTACATTTCCATATGGGAGATGTTATAATGGGAGTCCTCAAAGACAAACTATAGGAAGATCCATATTTTCACTGGTACCATTTAAAATAAGAGCATGAGAAAAATGTTCATACCTTTAACCGACACAACTTTTTAATGTAGATCTACAAGTTACACTGTTTCTTTACCTTTCTGAGAGAAAGAGCTGAAGTTATACTGAAGCATTTCTATGATAACAGATTTTCAGTTACAGTTTTTATAAGAACTTTTATCACAAGGCCTATTTAATTCCCCCTATCATTACCAAACAAGTTCTGCTCACTTTCTCTCGCATTCTCTTTCTCAGGTTCTCTCACCCAACCTTTGCTGAAAGCTTTTCTTGGCATTCATGGTGATAATGGCATCTGTGTTGTCCAATATATTTCTCCATTAGTGTTTCCACCTCTACCAACAGCTGGCTTATGTTATAATGCAAAGAATTGTACCACAGAAGGAGAAATACTGTACCCAGTTTCTTATGCTTTCTTGTGGGAGTTGATTTATGAAATCTTTATATCAGTACTGGAATATGAAATTAAAAGGAAGAGGGTTTTTTTTTCATTGCCTTTAGAAAATAATTTAATATGTCAGTAGATTAAATAAGACCATGTTGTAGTAAATAAAATTATTACATGTTTTGGCAAGAGGCTAACTGGAAGGATGATCAAAGTCTGAAAGAAAAAAAAATTAACCTACCATCTAAGGCTAATAATTACTGTTAATTTGGGAAGATTCGAGAAGATGAGTACCTCTTGCAGTGTATGAATTTGATTGCTATTCCATCATATATGACAACACATTGAACTTGTCTCTTACAATTGAACACGTTTCTCGTGCTCCCTGACCCACAAATTTCTCTTACACTTTGGTTTAGGTCTAGCAGAAAGGCATTTTATTAAAGCAGAGTTTTTCTAAATGATGTTATTAAAATGTATAAAGCAATTTCTTCAGACTTCTTCTCTAGACAACTTGTTCTTAAGACTGAGACCAGGAAAGAGTAAATGGATAAAAAAGAACAAAAGGCTGGAGGCAGACTTGACTTTTGCACATAATTTCAATATAAAATTATTTGTGTGACCTTCAACAAGTCTCTCAACTATGACATATTTTTTTCCCTGTATAAAATATGGATTTCAATTCCTTATCTTTGCACTATAAAAATTGAGACCTGGTCTTACAACGAGTCCTGCACATTTAAAGCTTTGTTCAAGACTAACAAGCTTCCCCATTTATTACTCTATAGACGCACAGAAGTTTAAGGAGAAATGCATTTGTGATTTCTTAATAACACATACAATCAAAGTATCTATTCTACACTGTCATCTTCTAGATCAGACTTAAATTGCAAACACATTATAAGCAGATTACATGAATAATCAAGCAGATTACATGAGTAAGTATTTGCATTTTATCTGGACAATTCTACTGTAATTTATTTTAGAACTTTCAGCTGCAGCTTGTATTTTAATTATCCTTCTATATTCCGTTTTTATTCCTTGAGCTACATATTTTTAAATTCCTTTCAGATATCACTGCTCTATAGGAAAATATGATTAGAATTTATAAATGTGGCAAATGTTAACAAATTAATTTGTTTTCTGATTTAATTCCTGGAAGATTTACCCTTTGTATAGATAATTGGTGACATTTTCCACAGACTTCAATCTCCACTAATACTGCACGGCATAATAAACCACATATTGAAAGTTATTGATTACTGAGTCTCTTCATGCAACTGAGCATATTCAGTGCCTTTGAGGAACTAAAATTGATCCTCCTATTTTATGGTGATATTCAGACAATCCTACTCCATAATCAGTACTCTATATCCTGTCCACAGTCCTTTGAAACGAGGAAGACTAGGCAGTTTCTACATAACCACATAATTTCTTCTTTTAAAATCTGTTCATCTTCAGGGTAGGAGAGGAGCATACGAAACTGAGATGGTCTAACTTTTCACCAAGATTGGCTTGGTGCACGCAGCTTGATGTGCCTGGCTAGACATAGGCTATAACAGAATTACTCCACGCCTCTGGCCTGTAGGACTCACTACAGCTTTTATAACAAAACTAATCCTACTGACACATTGCCCTGGTCACCAAGTTACCCACTCCTGTACCAGAATTAAATCAGAGTTTCATGTCAGGCCTTCTGATTGCAAAACTGAAGATGGGAATGAGAGTAAGAAAGTTTAAGCAAATAAACATGCTTTTGTAATTCAATCAAAGTTTCAGCCAAATATTGTAAAAGAATTTTTTAAAAGAGGATAAAAATCTGAACTGAGAATTAAGTTTTGATATACCTTCATGTTTGCATAACATAGAAGAGAAAGCTTTCCTGGAAACAATTTCATTTTTATTCTGTTTCTTTCAGTGTGAGTTTGTGTATGGCAGATTTATAATCCCATATATAGCTCCTTATGCTTGCTACCTCTGCTGTAATAAAAGTAGAAAGATTTTTCCTAAAGAAACAGGCAAAATATATCTACAAAAGAGACCTAATGAAGTCTTATATCCAAAACAAAATAAACAATATCTGCCCCCATGTCTCAAAGTAAGAAAGTCTCTCCCTTTCAGTGTACGGTACAATTAAATATATTCGTGTTTGAATTCCACCTGTACTCTTGTTCTGAAATAGGGGACTTTTT
>NW_010586147.1:11331-45710 GCF_000705375.1 Tinamus guttatus
TTAGGAAATGTTATGTTTTATTTATATACCACTTCTATTTTTAAGTTATCATAATTACCTCATACTATGACTAAATATGCAAATATCTGCATTATGCTAGCTGCAACACCTCATTAATACAAACAAGTAGCAAAAGGTGTGTTTTCTGATGATTTATCTTGAATTAACATAGTTAAAAGAAAGAAAGAACACTTTACCTTTGCCTGGCATTTCCACACTTGGAAGTGAATTCTGTAAAGACAAAAACACAAGGGGAAATGTAATCATTTACTTCAGAAAAGACCAAAAGGTAGTTCTAACAATGTTATGAACAGTACTGAGGGAAAAGAAGGCTGGTTTTGTCAGGAAGGGGGATGTATCCCAATGTGGTGATAAGAGAGAGCACAACTGGGATCCTTCTGGCAACTCCTTTCCGCTCCTTTCACCATTGCAGACAACTCACTTAGGACCACGCTATGGACAGTATTCAGGCATGCTCAGATACAAAGAGGCACTTATCTGCGCTGGAGGTGCGCACACATTTTCTCTCTCTGCGTCAGTACGAGAGAGATAAGAACACCCTCCTGCTGCCTGTGCATATCTTGTCTCTTCACACCTGAGCTCCACATCCAGCGCCTTGGCATCCTCTCAACACGGAGGAGCACCAAGTCCCCACGCTGGTGGCCTACATTTCACCTGCATCCCTGCTCCAAAGCTGCGGAAAGAGCTGCCTACTTGGAAGGTTTCTGAACAGGCAGCTCCCTAGAGCTGGCCAGCAGGAAATAGGAGGTGCAGGAGCCATTTAGGCTACCTGAGCTTGGCTCCGAACACTCAGCACTGAGGCTGCCAGCTTTCATTTAGACATCTGATTCAGTGGATTTTCCCCTCACACAGGAACTGCTGGGTGCTTATGACCTCTGAAACATCACGCCAGTTATTTAGCCCAGGCCAATCAGATCATCCAAAAAAAAATTATATATATATATATATAACTGCTCACCTAAATTCCTGATTATGTTAAGTGCCACACTTAATCGAACCAGATGCCATGGAAGTCAGCCAGTGAGATATAGCTCTTAACCATACACAATAACAAGCCAAGTTGGTATTTCTGGATGCACATTGCTTCTATCCTCTTTGAACCCACGTGCTCAAAGGGTGTGCTATCCTTCAGCATCCTGGATCCATTTGGAGCCCTTGGAGCAGCATGTCTCCTTAAAAACTGCAACTCACTCCCAGGTGACACAAGTATGGTGCTAGATACATGTCCTCCCATAAAGACCCAGCTTGGCTTTGCCAAAGTTTGCCTGGTAAATATGAAGGAAAGTCAAATGCTTACTTGAGGGGAGAAAGAAAAGCTCCAGGCTGAGAAATACGTTTTCACAATCTTTTTATGCAGCGAGACAAATGGGAACAGAAACCTTTGTTCAATTCTCTCACATTTTGGAAAGTAAACAATCTTTTGGAACAGTGCTTATAATTTCGACATAGTCTAGCCCATTTAATATATAGAGGATTAGTGCCTGTTCTGGCAGGATTTGATCTCCCAGGATTTTTTGTGAGCTGCTGTAAGAAAGAGAAAAGGAGATGAAAAACTCTGATTGTACAGCAGGCCCAGAATTTCTCCTGGAAGGATTTTTAATTCCCAGGGTTAGTGTGGTTAGAGATTGAACGAATCCCATTTATAAAGAGACACAACCAGTTCAAGAAGAAACTATCACTGGTGCCAATTGCTTTCATAATCTCTTAACCACAGCACAGGACTTCACAGTATTGGTAGTGAGGAAGCAGAAAGGGTAGTTTAATTAAATACAGGATACTGGAAGGTATCTCCTTATTAGGGTAGTTTAATTAAATACAGGATACTGGAAGGTATCTCCTTATTTTATTTTCCTTTTTTTTTGCATATTGCCAGAATTATATTAGAGATTAATATATATATTTTTAAGTATGCACACATACATGTATAGATGTGTAGACAGACATATAATTGCACCCTATGTAATTTACACTGGAAGGAACAAGCAGCAGTTTCCCTGAAGTGTTATATTCACATGGATCTTGCCAAGTGCATGTGTTAAAAGGCATATCACACAAAACTGCACCACGCATTATGCTAAAGCATCAGGAAACCATGGTGAAAAAGCAATTACAACTTATATTCTGGCATTTCTCCCATACGTGATGTGCAATGCTGCAGATGTAACAGGTAGCCTCAAAATTTTCACTTCAGCTGTGGTGCAAGTTATTTAATTGTCTAAAAAAAAGGATGATCCTTGTAGTGGGTAGATACCCTTCCTCTCTCCCATCGTAACAAAAAGTCTTAGGAGTGCTAAGCTGATAAGCATAATAGAAACACTTCAAGTAAACTGACAAGATAAGCTAATATTATAGGATTTAATTATTCTACAAGTACTCACAAAAGCACGATGGAGCCAGAATTTTAATTCATGCAAAATGCCTCTACACTTCAACATGATTTTAACTAAAAAAAGGTTTGGAGGAGCTGGTCCTCCATTGAACATCAAATATTAATTCTGGCAACATATGTTAATACTGAGAGAAGTCAAATTACATAAGGTGAAGATTTTGTATAACATTGATAAACACAGATAGTCTTATTTGTTATATACTCATACATACTTTGTATCTTATACACAAGGTTTTTCCATATAATGTATAATCTTTATTTTTATAAAATTGAACAGTGTTTGTGTTACAGTGCATACAGAAATCTATTGTATTTCTTTGATGATGTTTATAGTTCTGCTGCTGCTGAGCAAGATAAAGCTCTTCATGAAAGCAAACCTGAACCTTTTTTTCTGGATTGCTGAAGTCTACTTGAATATACTAGCATTTATTTCTCAAAGGAATAAGGAGCAAGCAGCAGCAGCAACAGTATTTGCTGCTGCAGGAACAGTTTGACTTCAGCCTCCCACCTTTTCTTTTTGTTTTTTTAAGGTCAAAGTCGGTTGTTAATCAGGTCTGCTTGACCAAGTAGGAGTAAGGCAGCGGAGAAGGTCTCAGGCAAGGTCACAGGCAGTCTTTACAGAGAGGCTTCAAGGGACAGACAAGTAATTCAGCTTACCGAACTTGAAAGGAAACGTTGAGAGAACTGACAACTCAGTAACTTTAAAAGATATTTTTTTGAAAAATGAGCAACAATCTGGTCAGTATTATCCAAAAGAAATATGCAGGCAACAAGCTGTTTGCTATGTGAATATTAGGATAGAAAAATATTTTTAAGACTAGTAATAAAATATTCTATCAAGAGGGAATCCTTTAAACATTCAGGGAAGGCTATTCAGAAGCAGTATCATTTCAGTCATTACAGGTGAGCAAACACCATCTTTATTATAATCACTGCTTATCATTAGCATCAGCCTCTGGAGACTCCAGCTGGGACCAGGACTTCACTGTGCTGGGTCCTGGACATACAGAGAAGAAGAGGTATTCCTGCCTCTAAAGAGCTTATAACTTAAATAAGTAACACTGAAAAAAAAAAGTATTATTATTCCTTCTGTGCTAGGAAATACATGGAAGGGGTTCAGGAGAAGCTGGATATATTCGAGTGAGTCTACGCAGGAGAGCTGGAATAGGACAATGACTACCTGGGAACACTACAGACTTTTTTTTTTTACATCAGGACAGATCAACTCATAATTCAATTATACACCTGGTAAAAATAAATCCTTCTCTAAAATCATACTAGTATTTGCATGAGAGTGACTCAGAAGAGAAGCAGAAAGAAGCATGTGAATATAGCAAAATATTAGATTCAAGAAATACGACCTGCACTTTTGTCCACCTGCACACAGAGGAACTCATGTGAAGCCCTTTCTATTTCTTTTATGTTTCTCTGCTACACTAATCCTCTAAAACACAAAGAGAACATTTATTAAATGGAAATCTTTTTATTTCCATTTAAATCAACAACACGCTAGACAAAATGTGTGTTTTCGCTGGTCATTTATACTGGAAGTTCCCCAGATCAGTCATTTCTAATAATTAATGCTGAAGTGCACACGGTCATTTAAGAGGCTACACAAGCGAGTCATAGAGTAAGCCATGACCTAGAAGCATGGGAAGAATCTGGAGTGCATCAATTGGTCAGCACTGAGCAACAGCAACAAGAAACAGAGCAATACTGTTTCTTACATGTGGATCTATAACAGTATTTGCTACCCTTCATTTGACTTCAGAAAACTCCAGCTTTCAGTGGGACCCATCTAGCCTAGATGGGTAGACCAGAAGGGCCTAGTTGGTTCCATCCATGGCCACGCAGCAATGTCTGTCCAGTCATCTTTAGCATCCCCTGTTCCAGAAACACAGATCTAGGATTTACTTACAAGTCAGACCTGCAGAGCGCTGCAGAAGATTTTCTAGACCTTAGTTGCTTGGTCTATATCTAATTTGGAAGGCACTGCCATGCCACCATGTGAATAAGAGGAATGCACAGAGGTTAATGGAGAGATTTTAGAAAGATTTTCTGAACACCACTTAAATCTGTTCAACTGACATGCTTTCTGCTCCCCGGTGAGACATTTCACCTCTCAGCAAGAATTTTGCCTCTGTAAAATGAAGACTATATGAGGGTTAACAACCTGTCAGGAGGAAGTTTATATCGATGACAGTATATAATTCATTTGTTGCATGTCACTCTTGCGCTTTGAGAAATGCCATGAACAGAACTGAGTTAGCCTTCCCCAGTCTCAGGTTGGGAGCTCAAACTGCCTATCAACCATATTTAATTTTTTTTTAGGTTGTTGAGCATCTAGTAAACACTCACTAGTTAATCTAATCAAAAAAGGAAACAGTGTTTCCTTTTTTTTGTCCTAAGTGTTCTTACATGCACGTCACAATCCATAGGCTAAAACCCACTGAGAGAAAGAATAATGGCTTTTGTACACTAGCTATGGCTTGAGGAAACAAGTAGCTTGCTCAATATGGCATAATTTTGTAAAGAAAATTAGAAAGAATGGTAAGAAAACCATATAAGGAAAAAAAACACCTTAGCATCTTATTAAACTTTTAAAAAGTTTAAAGTGGAATTTCATTACAAAGGGAAAGAATTAGCATGAATTAAGGTTACAGCAGGCTAACTCTGAATGATTAATGGCTTGATTTTCAGATGTGCTGAGAACTTATATTTTCGCGATGCTGACTTAGAATGAATTTTTAGATGCTCAGAATCTCTGTAAATCGGGTCCTTAGTGACTTGTCCAAGGTCATGGCAAAGGGTTGGTGGTAAAACTGAGAACAAAAATTGCCCTCCAAAGTCTCAGTTCTCCATTTTATAGTGACCTCTGGAAAGCCCATTTCAGCATTTTTAACAATGAAGATTCCAGCTAAAATCAAATCTACATTAAGCTGGGCTTTCTCTACACAAATAATAGAGGAATTTCTAACTTAAAACATGGCATTTACAGAAGAACTGTTGTTTTTATTGTTACCAACCTATGTTGAAAGTATGAAACTCGATTACTTGGAAATGTCATGGTTTGAGTAATATTTGGCAAAGCTGAGGTTTGCATGTTGGGTGGAAATTAGAAAGAACAGCCATAGAAGTATATCAGTTAGATTTAACCATAGGACAAGTCCTCTGCTGCTTTCCTTGTCACACACTCACCTCTTCCTAATATTTGTCACAGAGGAAATAAGCAGCAAGACAGTCCAATGGCCAATCAACTTGATCAATCAGAAAATGAATGCCACCTACCCAAGCTCTAGCTTAAAAAATAAAATAGGATGACAGCTTGTTACGACACCCTCACGAAGGCTTCAGTGCACTTTTTACCTGTGCTTTCACTAAGAGCACTTCACGGAGTTTCTTGACCGCATTTGTAATGTCTCTGGTTTCCACAAAGCAGAGGATGCTGCAGATTGCTTTAGCCGCTTCAATCACATTGCCCACTCCGTGCTGTTGATGGCAGAGAAGGAAAAAAATAATAAGGAAACAAGAGGCATACTCTTTAATAGAAGTACCTTGCTATATACTTGACAAGTACACATGCAGAAAATTGTATCTTCACCTCCCCATCCAAAACTCAAATACATCACGCATAAAACTGAGATTGTTAATGCATATTGATATTGCCAGCCATAAGTAGTTTTTTAAGGACAGCGTAATTTTTGTTATAGCCCAAGTACCTTCTAGGAAGTGTGCTTTCCTGAAAATTGTGCTATATTTGGTCTTGCAGAGGCAAAATGTTGGTTTGAAGTATACAAATATTGCAATGGAATTTTTGAGGAGTCTCATACCCAAATGATTCACAAATGTTCTGAGGCTTTCATGAAGCTATGGGTTTATCCCTGCTGTTTTATACCACCCACCTCTATGAGACATGGCAGAGATCCATTTTCCTTAAAAATAATGGTTGTGAGGTTGAAAAATCTTACATATGTGTATTGAATACTTTGCAATTAGCTTTCAAAATTTTTTTTCAACCCCCCCAACCCCCCATATATTTTCAAACTACTAAATCACATTGGTAACAAACCTGGATTTTTAAATATTACCATAAAACAAAAATGTCTAGATAAATCACCTCAAGTATATTGTTCAATATGAGAATAAAATTTGGATCTCAAAGAAAGTGCCACCACCATAAATATCAAATACCCTATATTTAGAAATATCAACGGATGGTAAAAAACAAAAAAAAATACTCCTTCATGCACAGGTACCTGTACATTTATGATCTTCGTAAAGCTTAAAATACATTCCCTGTACAAGCAGAAGCTCCTCTGTTACATATTCTCCATATTCCTGTACTGATGAAGTTTCCTTTTAGTGAGCTACACCATGTCTATGTACTGATAAAACCATTTATACAGCTCATCCATTTCCATGTCTGAAAAAGAACTTCACCAAGATGAACTTACTATTTGTAAGTTTATGGTCTATAACTGAGCTGTACTGAGAAAACTAACACCTGTCACTAAAAAAAGTAAGCACAAAAATTTGTTGAGTTTACTGCTACCATGTTTAACTGCCTTGAGTAAAACTAAAGCAGCAATAAATTAAATAAATTAGCATCAAATATCAGAATTCTTTTAAACATGGTATATATAATTAAAAACAGTAAAACTTTTCCATATTACAGGTATTGGAGGAAAATCAAAGGTCTGAAAACTGTGGACCTTTCTTCAGTCTGAAACAGACTCACCATTCTGGCAAATTACAAGTACTTTCCTTTCTCATGTTGACTCCCTACAACTTGGATTTTTACTGAACTCTTGCAAATCTTCCTCTCCATGCACATATACACTGTCAGTAGAAGTAGAGACTTCTAAAAATAAGATGGTTTTGTTACCACCTATAATAAGGACAAAAACCAAAAATTAAACAGGCTGGTTTACTTGCGGTTGTGAAGAACACAACCGCACAGTAAACCAGCTTGTGTAAAAGTGCATATGTTGATACACACATACACACATTTTTGTAATGAAAAAAAAGTGTTAATTATTTTTAATTTTAATTCAATGTCTTTTTTATTCATATGTGAATATGGATTATTAGCAGACACACATGGAATTTTAGATGTATAAAATAACACACATAGAGATACCTAATTCTGAGTAGTATGCTGGCACTTCAGGAGTAATTCTTGAATAGGCCACTAGGTATACTGCTGGACAGAAAAAATCCCTAAAGATCTAAAGCAAAATGTATTTATTTTTTCCTCTATATATTTAAATACCAGCAGAACCTTAGAAGGATATTTTGATGCTTATTTATATGATAAAAATACTGCTTCCTTCTACAACTTCCATGAACCACTCCTACACTCACTATAAAAAGTTATCTATCTTCTACACTGCATAAATTAGGAAGTTTTCTTAAATGGTGTATTTTGAGTAGATTTCAAAATGAAGTGCATGTTGAAGGATTACCAAAGCATTCAGAATGTCTGGCTGTCTGACTGCACATGCTCTGTAAGAAAAACCCACATATTTCAATTCCAACACCATCAATTCCTCTCCCCATGCCGATTTGGTTTTTTTATTTGCCTTTTCATTTTGTAAAGGTATTATCCACCGCAAAATGAGTCTGTCATTTATTGGTTATTAGTTACTAATGCTGGGGACAGGGGGGTTGCCAGTAGTCAGAAATCAGGAATCAGTATCTCAAGAATTTTTAACAGACACCCTTGAATGAGGGAATTTGGATTTTTTTAATGGAGGCACTCAAGACCTGTCAAAATAAAACTGTATGTCAAATGAGCACAGAATTTAAACATGTGTAGAGGTATTTAAATTAGTTTATGTGGGTAACTCTCACAGGGCTGGTTACCTGTGCGCTGAGGGTGGATTGCAGTGGATCAGAAGAAAGGTCCCAAATCTCCCACTGCTCTAAGTGTCAGTTTTGAAAATCAAGAGAATTATTTCTATCTAACCTTGGGATGAGGAGAAGTTACAAAGACCCAAATTTAAAATGGATTTAATGGATTTAATCTTCATGGAAAATAAACAATTTTGGATTCAGATAATAACTCAAGAGTTCTCATTTTCTTGTTTGCTTCCTTTACTATAAAGTCATGATTATAACAGAACTGCAATTTTTCAAGCCATTTATTAAAGCCAACCAGTAACACTAGTTCTAATTATTATAGGCTTGAAAAAATTCCATACATTATTATACTGCTGAATGAAAGCATTTGCATGATTGTTTAACATGTGTCATTAACTCGCAACCCTGCTCTTTTAATCAATTCACATGAACTTTTTTCAGTGTTCCTGGACAGACAGGACCTTGTTAAATATATATATATTATAGCTATAGAGAAATTTAGCTCTAGAGTAAAACACACATTTGTTGCATGACATGAATATTTCAGAAGTGTCCTGTCTTCCCTTTATAAATAAGTTAACAAACTCAAATGATTGCCTACTCAAGATAAAAGTCTTGAGCAAAAAAAAAAGGCAAAAACAAATTTGAGAGATCTCCATTTAATAGGGTTTGAGATTACAGCTCCCTTTGCATTTGGAATCTTCTTACTTTAGACTCTACCATTTCAAGTGAATGTGAGTAACTGAACTCATGGGTCTTCTTCAGTAAAGGAATAAATATATAATTTTGAGTTCAGAGACCTCATTTTTCCCAAGGGCTTCCATCCCATATTACACACTACATAGTCTCCTTTAAGAGTTTGCTCACAGAAACAAATATCAGTGAATGTTTACACAGCATCAAAATCAGAGCCCTGCTTTGGAATTAGGCACAAGCTCACAGATCTTAAATTTGTGTGCATTCTGCAAAAGCAGTGTAAAAGATTTGCACAAAAATGCAGACTATTTTTATCTAAATATATATGTTTACTTAGGTATTTATATATGCATTTGTGTGCATTTTTACATATAGGTGTGTTTGCATGTGTTATCATATACATATGCACAAATATTTATGTATGTGAACACTCACATACATATATAAACACACTTCTATGTAAACATATATATGTATGTGCATACACTTTCTGGCTATTCAAAATAGTAATACCAAGAATATGCAGAAAGATCAAAATCTGAACTTGAGTACAGGTGACATTCATGTTTTGATTTACATTAAAAAAAAAAAAAAGCCCTATTTTAGCACAATCAGTTATAATATTCTGTTATAGATGCACTGGAATATCTCCCTGCCACTACATTGGTATTTCTGAGTTTTTTTAAACAAAAAAATCTCTTTTCTTAACAGTTCCAAATCCTAGAAAGACAGCTATATCACAGCCTGAAACTCAAAACAAATAACCATTTGGCTTCTTCCAAAAAATATATGTATTTGCCCTTTAGAGTTTAAATTCTGCCTAAAACAGTAGTTAGCAGAAAAGATTTCCTAAGATTTCCTTTGAGCATGGAACAGTCCCAAAAATTTTAAAAGAAAGCCTTTATGAGTTTTTCAGCCTAAGCCTAACCCTTCAAATAATCTCATGTTTGAATATATATCCTAAGTAGTTAAACAGTTTCCTGTGGGTTTACAAAATCAAGGACATTTTTTTGCCAAAATATATAGTATACTATATAGCATAGATATATAGTATAGTATATATAGTATATAGAATACTATATGCTACTATATAGTATGCTATATAGAATACTATGTAGTACTAGTGCATATATCTTTGCTAGTTTTAACCTCTATACTGTCAAACAAAACAATCCTGGTTTTATTTACAAGTTCCTTTACACTATGAAACAGTCACCTTGGACATTTTAAATTGGTAGCACTTTTTTCTTCATTTCAAGTCAAATTTTGTTAAAAGAATTCATAACCTTTCCGAGTCAGGTTAAACAGCTCTAATTAAAATCCACTTTAATTGCATCTGAGACAGATTAATAATTAGATAACATTCACATGGAAGTTAATGCTTTTCTGGTATAACAAACTGAGAAAAAATACCTCATTTTGCAATAAATACTCCACTTGACCTCTGTATTTCATAATAATCGAGACAAGGTTCTCTCTGGAAATTGGAAAGAAGAAAACAATCTCAAATTAATAGCAAATGGATAAAGAGAGCACATATTTTTTCACATGGTATAAATCAGAAATAATTGGACTGACAGAGATTTTATGTATCTAATACAACTGTTTATGTAGACCTCATGTTAACACCCACCCTGGTTCTCCATAGTCCCTTAGTAGCCATTTGCCACATAAGGTATGTACAGAAAATTTTCTATTTTGACCTGGAGGATACTTGTTTCACAGGTGAAAGAAATCCAGTAAATGGCTTCCTAATGAGTCTATTTAACTTCAAAACCTGTTTCTTTCACTCTTTAAGACTAAGTGTGTGCTTAAATATTACCTTGAAGAAGGATGTGTTTAAGTGCATGCTATAATGCCTTCTTTCCTAGATCACTTCACAGACTGTAAAGCTGCAGAGACCCAAGCAAAACATCTGCAAAACATCTGGAAAATCTCTACAGTTCAAAAGCCTCTATTAAGTCACAAGTATGACAATGTGCATTAATAAAAGGAGCACCATTGCCATGGAAATCATTATACTTTATTTACTTACATTTCTGATGTTGATGTTTTCATACTATTTCAGTGGCTGCCTTTATCTACTATTACTTAAGGTAGAGATTTGTATTTCTTTGCCATTCAATGCAGTTGCAAAAAATGGTTTAACTGATACTCCTGCTGTATCCTCTGCTGGAGACCTCTGCCGTGCTCTAGTACCACGCTACCTTTAGGCTACAAATATTACCACCAAATTTATACAAGCAGTCTGCTATGTCTCCACGAAGTGTCACTAAATTCGTTGCGGTTATGAACGGGAACACAAAACTTTGTAAATTAAACTGCAAGACTGAAGCTACTGCTTTAAGTATCATCCCTTTAGAACCAAAAGCTCCAACAGACAATCATAATCAGACTTTTACTTTTTAAATAGTGTTTTTGTCTCTTTCTGCCTTTAATCCTACTGTGTACTATGCACAGTGAAATTCAAGTTAGCATTTCCTTGTGGGCTGGAAAAAAGTGAAAAACTTTCCTATTGAGCCCTGGCTGTCGTTACTGTGCTCACCTTTGACAGCCTCCCCTCGGACTGCATATTCAGCTGTAGAGAGGGAAACCTTAATTCCCACTAAATGACTAACTTATTCCCTGGCAAGACATCATCTTATTGCCTTAGTGGTACTTTTTTGTAGACATCAGGGAACATGTGCTTGTATAGAAAATGGAAAGTTTCAAATCTACACTCCTTCCCATCTGTGTTTTTTTGTTTATTTCTTTTGTTTTGTTTTTGATTGTTTTACCCTACTGCTTTATTTTTCTCTTATATTTCCCACTCTCTTTTTCATTGGTGTTTTCTCTCTTCAGTGGGCTTGGAAGAAGTTTTTTCTCATTGCAGACTGGCAGCTCTGATCACACAGATATTTGTTTGCTTCGGACCGAATCCAGGTTTTGCACAGGATGTTTTTGTGCCATTCATACATCATGCTACTGAAGTAAGGCTAATTGAGCAATTGGAGATTAGAGTTACAGACATTGTCGAGGGTACAGTTTGTATAGCACATGGTTAGATTATCATGTATTAAAATTCATCATGTTGAATAGAGAAATTTCAGGTGTTAATACCAGAGTACAATTCCCTGTAGATGCCTAGCATTCACCTCCCCCTACAGATGGCTTTGCCTTTAGAGTTTTGTATTTGCAACCTTGCACTAGCCTTATCTAGCCAGGCAGTTAGTGTCTGCCAAGTCCTCCTGTAATCCTGTTATATTGTAGATAATACAAGTTGCTGCTTTGTTTTGAGCAACTCCCCAGGCATAATGTCTTTTTCATAGCATTGCCAAACTCAAAGGTAGTTCTAAATGTAAGAGCTTGCCCCATTGCTTTGGTACACATGTAAGCATAGTCGTTAGCATGCTTGGACTAAATACATTTTTCAGAATAATTTCCTAAATACTAATACTAACTCAAAAAAATAGCATGTTTCCCATCATTTTATCCCACTCTACAGAATTTTATGTATAAAGCAGCCATAATTGTACATAATAAACAGGAAAAACACCACAACAACTTGTAACAATGATCAGAATATCTCCATTAATGCTTTCCTGAGTCTTTGGCTGCTAGATAACGAATACTCATATATTATATACAAGCACATCTCTGATAGGTGTGTATACATATGGCAACAGTAAATAATTCATGAACATTTAATTGTTTCTTTGGGAGGGTCCTGGAGAAACCCCTTGGATCTTCTAGCACGGTAATATAGTAAAAGAGCTATGAAAGAGAATCATCAATAACTTAGGAGAGTCAGTCTTGGACCCTGGCTGGCCTACATGGGAGAAAGCAGAGAGCCACGTACAGTGAACACATGCAGCACTAATTTTTTAATTTCCTGGCAGCCACTCTGTGTGGAATATTGCCAGGTTTCCTTTCCAAAGGGCCATTTATCTCCAGGTTGCCTAAATAAGCTCTGCCTAACTGCAAGTGTCAGATTAGCCACCGTGTCATATTTATTGGCACCTTGATGTCAGAGATTATGGGCCAAATGCGGCCCCGGTACAATGAGTACAGTTCTGCTGACATACTTGATGATTTACATTAGGTTTGATTTTCAAACTATGACTATCAGTGAAAGAAGCAATGTAGATGCTGCTGGTTTCATTTGTTACACACTTGTCTGAGACAGCAGACATAAACAGAGATCTTGATATAAACAGAGATCAGGTTCCAGGTTGTTCTTTTTACTTCATTTCAAGACAGCCAAAACAATCCTTCTTCCTTCCCTACTGGATCTAAGCAGATGGTGTCCATCTCATTCAGCAGGTTCTATAAGACACAGATGTTTGTGTGCTACCATCAGAAATGTAACTGCAGTACACTAAGGCAATCCTGAGCGTTATTTAATTTACCTAAAATAGTTGCTCATAGCTCTGAAGATACAACATTATGGGTAGGTTATCTGCCAGCCTTGCCATACACCAAGCAGATTTGTACAGCCTGTGTTGAGGCCCTTCCACTACCTCTCCATAGCTACTGCACCCCTACCTAGATACAACAATACGATGTGCTGCAAACATACCTCCCAGTATAGAATAGGCACAAAGATGTGACGTGTTATGTCACACACTGCTGTTATGACAAGGTGTGGTATTGCTGACTGACCTGCCCACAATAACAAACAAACACACAAACACACACTATGGCAGCTGCTTGCAGGAATATGAGCCATTCTTCACTGTAGAGCTCACTTGATTCTAACTTTGGTGATACTTTAAATTCAAGTCCTCTCTAAACATAAGTGTGCCAGTGTTCTCAATTCAAATAAGTTGACTATAATGGGGAAAATTAGTACATGAACACTGCTGAAGACATTTGCTCCAAGAAGTGATTTTTGATTGCTATGTTAAGGAGTGCAGAAGGGCTTATGATCACAATACTTGGGGCTAGATGCATCAGTCATGTGCACACTCCATCACACTCACTGAGAGTCTTCTCCAGCCCCACTACAGGTCTAATGATCTGCTAGGACACGAGGGTCTTCATTCTTCAAAAGAGTTTTCAGTTCAAAATGCCCAACATAACACGAAGAGTTTCTGTATCAAGACATGGAATGTGTGCCATGCATGCCCCAGAGTGAGTCTTGAGCACTTGTGTTCAAGGCACAAGTCCAATTGCAAGGACACTAAGACTGTCTAGACAGGGAGCCCTGCAAGGCACAATCCTATGCACACAGCCTGCAGAAAGCAGCTACTGAATGAACTATCCCCACATGTAATCTGCTGATTGCCTTGCTATTTTCTGAACCTATGAAAATTTTAATTATCCTGATGTGCCATGGCAAGGATCTTCAATTCCAACCATTTATTTAATCTTTCTAGCAGCCATTGTGCACCAAGCTGACATTCAAAACTCTTTATTATAAACCTAAGAACTCATTCCTGGTGGCAAAAGTCAACACAAGAGGATGTGATCTACACTTATCTTCTCAGAATTCATCTGCCATTTTATCACACAGTCAACTCAGTAAAGTCCTTCTACAATTAATCATTGGGAACTCATGCTTTTACTACTTTGCATATTATAGTCAGCAAACTTGGTTACTTAACAATTAACCTTTTCCTCCTCTCAACCAATTTAGAAATGAATTTGAGAGCATGGGGCCTGAGCACAGGTATTTCAGTGCCCCTACTGCTGGAGGCAGTCTTTTCCCACCCATCAAGAATTCTTGCGACAAGCAGGAAAAAGTGAACAGATGCTGTTCTGCCTTTACTTTTTCAGCAGTTAGGAAAAAACAACTACTGTACTGTAAATGAAGAAAGGAATTATTTATTACTTATGCTATTTGTTTTTCATTGTCCTAACTATCAGAGACAAATCTTGTCATGTACTTGATTTGAAACTCAACAACTTCTATCACATATTCCCTTGTAAGACTCTCTTTACAATGGAAAAGGCCACACACTTTATAGAAAAAAGAAGAAATAAGTGTGAATAAATGTTGCATATACAGATTCACATGACTGATTTGATCCTCTTATGGTAATAAAATGAATAAAATGAAAATACAAATAGCCATTTATAAATAGCTATTATTTTCTGACAAGCAACCAATAAGGTCTGAAAACACCCGTAGAGATTTCTCCTATAGAGAATACATACACAGCTATTGCAAAATACTCATGTTCTTACCGAGTCAGTCTCCAAGCACAAGTATACTCCAACAGTTGATTCACACTGAACTGTCTTTGGTCATCCTCATGCTATGAAAGAGAAGCATATAATGAGATACTCTGATATGAAGAATGTGCACGACAGTTCTGCTTTTCTTCCAAAGTCAACATGTTCTTTTAGCAACTCCTTCCTTTCAAAGTGTTGGTCTGAGATTTTATTTGATGACTCTCTCCTATCATATTGGCTTGTATTATACAGGTGGCCACAGAAAATTATCACAGCAGTTCCTTCCATTACATAAAATTGAAGTTTATTATGCATTAAGATTACAGCAGGGCCTCAGAAAGCCCCGCTTCTGCTTTCTTTTTACAGATGGCAGTAGGCAGCCTTCTTCAATAGCAACGGACACAGGACATGAAGCAGAAATGACTTTGTATGTATAACCCGATCTCAGCCTTCTTTCCTAAGGGAATAAAATGAGGAACATTGTATCATTCTTTGCAACCTCTTCAAAGAGACTTATCTCCCCTCATTTTGTCTCATTTGGCATACTCTGCAGATGAGATCAATTCACCTTCAGATGTAGTCTTTTCTCTACCCTCGCTTGTGGCCCATGATACCTTAACTCCTTCTGCCCCTATTAAGGTAGCTCAGCCCATGCCAGCCATGTACTGTCTGCTTGCAGGTATCACCCTGAGCAGAAAAAAAAATCTCTTCTGTTATTTTTTTACCAATTTAATTTTCACACAATAAACAAGATTTAAACAAAACAGAATAGCACAATCCAGTAGTGATCTGTTTCAAGTTTATGACTTTTTTCTTTAGGCAGAATTCATAACTAAAACTACATTTTCCAAAGGAAAACCCCACTATTTTACCTGCTGTGCTGAAAAGTCTTCTGCTATTTTGAATGTTAGTGAATTAAAATATTGAAAGCTTGTTGAGAGTACTGTGACCACACTAGCAGTTTTCACAAGGTAATTAAAGGGCAGCAGTGGTCTGAAGCAAACATTCTGGAGCAATTTGTGTTTCTGATATTGCTGGATTTAAGTTAAATATGATAATTCATGGGTGAATTCATTCAAGCTAATTCTACTTTAGATTGCTACATAGAGATTTTGCAATAGCACCAATTAAGGTGCAGGATCTTTTTGAACTAGCTGCCTTGCCAATATGCTAAACAGAATTTCCATTTAAAGAGTTACTATCTATTTAGTAGAAGTAAGCGAAAGATGAATTAGGGTGAAGGCAAAAGGAAAGTTCTCATGCATTAAATCTTGAATACGTGCATCCTAAAACTAACCTCTAAGCTTCATTTGCCTTGGCTTTTGAATGTAGAGGGACACCTCTGCTCTTTATTTCAGTGTGTTAGAGTGAGTTAAATGTTATCATAAAGCAGTATACAATGTATTTGGAGGACAGGATGCATTTGGGAGCAGATATGTTTTTCTTAGTTGACTTCAGAATCTGCCTCGGAGTCCCACTGAGCTGCTGCTACAAATATGATTACAAGATTACAAGTCATACAAGAAAAGCTTATGGATGCCGATTTCTTGAGAGCAGCACTAATTGTGCTCCCAGGACTCTGACATAATAATTGCATTTTCTCTCTCAGCTGAAGGCTCAAAATTGTCTTCTGCCCACATCACAATCCACCACTTGTTTAAAAAAAGAGTTTAGTTTAATGCTTTCTTCATTTCTATTAATGTGGCTCGTGCCAATTTCTGGTTTAGGCCACCTTCTCTAGAGTGGTGTGAAGCTAAAAGCTTCTATTCCTCATTTCTTTTGCACTTCAGCTTGCTGAGATCCCCTTTACTCCCTGTTCTGAAGTTTCTCGCTTTCTCCCCTGGAAGTGTTATCATAATCAGAAATGTGCAACTGGGGAAGGAAATAGCACCAGATATTTCATACCTGCATTCTATGATATCATGATTTGGATTCGCTAATTCTAGACAGAGCAACAATCCACCACATGCACCTTGACTCCCAGAAAATACCCTGACAGACCTGATCATGCCACCACAAACAGGACCTTTCCTTTCAGATACGAGTGCCCTGTCGCAAGGGCTCCCTGGAGCTGGATGAAGACTTTGGGTCCGTGACTTATGACAGCTCTCGAGCTGTTAACATTCTTTGCTATTATTAGTGACCTGAAGTAACTCGATAGCCTGAAGCTTTCACAGCATGTCAGCTATCATAGAGAGGTGATCGATAATTCACTCAAACATTTCTTAAGACGTCCCTATTCCTAGTTAAGCCCTATTGTAAGCTATTAATTTTGATTTCACAAATTCTTTAAGACAACAAGAGTGCTCCAGTGGCCTGAGCACCACTAATTTATCTTCCAAGCTTGTTACCTGCCTGAAATATGGCTTTGAAGACTATTTCTGTTTCTTTGTTAGTAATTATTCTACCTGGCAATTGTAACTATTTCTGAAATGTGAAACGTCAAGAGGCGGTCACACTCTGCTCTTGGCCTCCACAGTGCACTGCAGTATATTAAACCTCATTTAGACCTGTCAAACTGCAGCAGTGATGAAGCAGCCTTTGAGCATATTAATAGGACGTGAAGCATTTTTACAGCAGCACAATTTTAAAGCACACTTAAACACAGACAAATGACTTCTTAGTAGTGAACAGGACACAAATTCAAATAACAAAACACCACCTCTTATTCTGATGGACCACTGACTTCGTCTTCCTCAGTTTGTGACTATACTTGGATGTTAACACTTAATTTGATATATCTGGTGAAATACTGGCATTGTTAACACTAGCAGATATGAAAGTAAAGGCATGTTTGGATTCTCAAGAAATATCACTTCCTGGCTGATTTTGTCCAAAAAAAAGCAAGTAATGCTCTTAGAAAGCAGGGGGTTTTTTTGCTGCCACACCACTATAAAGATTCTTGCTTTACTCAGACATTAAGCACATGAGGACAGCTCTGAAAAAAACAGGCCTCTTGGGCTAGGCAGAGCTCTGTCTGGAAAAGGTGTATGGATGGTTTGTACTTCTGTGCTATTCCACTCTGCATCTCTTCCTGAGCACCACCCTCTAAGGAAGGTAACATTTCTAACCCACTAGAACTCATGGAGGTTGCACTTACGAGTTACCCCTTAGGGGGGAAAAAATAATAAAAAAAGAAAGAATAGGTTAGATGTGAAGCAGAGTATCAAAACAAACCTAGTGTTTGGTGCTCAGAATACAGCACAACTGTGTCTGTAACCCGGACCATCATTCAACAAAAGAACTATTGTATTGTTTCCACATTTATTGTCATTCTCAAGATTTCAATGCATGGAGAAAAATCTACAAGATGCAGAATTTACAGTCATGTCCACAGAAGCTCTTCGTATGGTTACATGATATAAAACTTAGTTTCGGTATGTTCGGTATAAAGATAACCTTATATTCTTTGTACAGGCTTTCTAAGGGGGTTTAGGAGGAATCTAGTGTCTTGAAAATTCAGGTATTAAAAGGCTTTTGTTCAAAAGTGTTAAGGCTGATAAATCTCACATCTCAAAAATCAAAATCAATTTAAAGGTCGCTGACTGGCTCAAGAGTTTGTGAATCCATGAAAGCCCCAGGCCAAATTTCTTGCCTCTAACTCCGCTGTTCCAGATGACTTTTTTTTTTGGATACATTGTAACACAGAATACCAGCTACTCACAGAAGGAGAAAACAGATACTCTCATTTAAAAGTTCTTCAGTTGTATTCACAAAACAATTGTAAATATTTAGTTATTGCCCAAAATTTATCAACTCCATCTTTTACTATACTTAAGCAGATTATTTTAGTAATTCTTTACTGAGTCCATGAGCTTCACAGAAAATTAAGAGGCACAGTAGATGATTTATTAGGAAATTTGGTGTTGAAAGCCGTGAATGAAAGGGCTAAATGTCACTGTTCAGTTCTTCTTGATGACATCTCTTTAATATTATGGTTTACGAAGGTTTCCAGTAGCTATGGAATTAAAGTATAGTAATAATAATATAATAATTAATATAATAATTATTATTATTTATATTCAGAGTTTCCTGCTCTCAAACCAGCTGGCAATTTGGTCCAGAGATTAAAGTCCACTTAAACTCTGAACTGCAAGCAATTAGTTAATAACTAAAAATATCAGACCATTGCCCCTCTTGCTTTCTGTGTGTATTTCTATTGCCTCTCAAGGACAACTGGCTATTAGACTCAATAAAATCAGTAATACAGCTGTGACATACAGGAGCCTAGAAGTACTTTGAAGACGTGGTGATACAAGAGCAATAAATCATCCTTCACCATATGCAGTAGGGAGAGAGAAATGTATGCATCATAGTATAAGTTTTAAGTAAATGCCTGCTCTTTTATCAGAATTTCAGTTGAAAAGAACAGGCACACAGAACTGATACAGCCTTCTACCTGCTTACAGGGGAATAGCTTGGCCAAGGGATAACTTTTAAGAAATTACCCAAAATATTAACTCCTAAACTCTACCACATTACTTAGAAAGGTGAAATAAGTATTCCTTGAATACTGCCTCGTATGGAGTACAGGTGCAGTATGGGACAATTGTGCTGTCATGAATAATAGTGATTTGCGTATACCAAGAGATATTTTTAAATATGTATCTCGGTTTCAAAGATGCTACATAAGGTAAGCAAGAATGATTAGGAGGACAGTCTCAAGACACAGAGCATTTGAGGAGCCTATGCAGAGCATAGGCTGTAAAGCATATTAGTTTGAGGATGTATAGTATAGCAGAGCAGTAGATAGGTAATTTGCTCTATATTTTAGGGTTTTTTTTTAGTTTGAGTGCACAGTAATTTGTAGAGAATCAATCATTGGCTTAGAAATTGGAAGACAAGATTGTAGGGGAGTTGTTTGAGGCCACCTGTTTTTAGGGTGTGCATGTAAACAATACCTCCAGTGGATGTTGTACACATACAAGTAACAAATAGCACCCTAATCAAACTTCTAACTCATGTCAGTGATTTCTCAGGGCAGGAAACACTGGAAGCCTGCAACTGGCCAATAATATATATTACTCCATTTAATAGCTTGAGACACTGACACAGAAAAGGCAAGTGACTTTTCTATAATTACAGAGTTACATGCGTTCATAATTATATATAATAATCTTCACACTACTCCTCCCAAGCCCAGCCTTCTTTGGCACCACTGCATGGAAAAATCTAGTCTGCCAGACTCTTAAAACAGAACATCTTGTCACAGATCTAAGACCAAAAAGGAATATGAAAACTGTTCAATCTCATCTCCTGTTTAATGCAGACAATAGAAAACACCCAGTGATTTCTGACTGGAGCGCAGCAACTTGCAGTTCATTGACAACAAGGTATCAAGACAAGACAGAACTAATTCCATAGGTGACTGAACATGAATATTGCTCTTTTTGTGGCTGGGATGATACAATATGTGGATGAAAAAGGACACATGGGATGGATACTTGCTCACCTCCTTCTGAGGGCATATTCAAGCATCAAATCATTTTTCTCTAGATTTACAATGAACAGCTGGCAATTCCCTGATCTCTATCATTGTTGAAGAGCTGACCTGGTGGTGAAAGCTCCCATGTTTCCTAATTTATTTTCTCCTGAACAATACTAAACCAAGTAGAATCAACAGTTTTCAAAAATAAGTAACTAAATGAATATTGTCAGTGAAGAGGGAAAATAATTTAAGCCCCTACTGCATGCTGTAGCACTTCATTATTCCAGTTTTATCTATAGAATGGCTAATGTTTTCAATAGAAAAAACATATATTTTGCCTCATTTTAGTCCCCTTTTTAACGCTCTAAGTTGCATATTGCACTGAACCTGATGCTTTTCATCATGACACACAACAGAAATGAAGAGAAAGCCCTTATTCTATTAGAAATCTGTTATCTGACCTATATATTGACAGATTCAGCATGGCAATATGTATACTTAAAGCATGTAATCGGAACTAACTGAATAAAGTCAACCACTGCAAGTGAATAATGCTTAGAACACCAAAGCTTCTCCTGCACAGCAAAGCTTGTGTTGGAAGTAATTCAAGCTGGACCACAGGGAATAAAGCTCACACTTAGGAACACAGATCAGTGTCACTAAAGCTCCCTAATCCCTTCCAAGGCTGTTTAATCTCAACTAATCTGAATATGTATCTATTAGGACTTAAGGTGTGATAAGACAACGTTTTCTGTTAGGACATATGCTTGTGTACAAATACACACACGTGCCCGCATGCAAACACGCACACACAGGCACGTGTGCATGCCACACACAGTGTGTATGCACAGGGACAGAATGATTCCAGCTTTTTCAAACCACTCTCTCAGTGAGAACGATCAGAAACCAGATGTGATTCATCTTATGCAATACTTTAAATGATTTTCCCTTTGTTGCATTTCAAAACACAGAAAGACCAATCCAAACCAGTAATTGACAAACTGAAATCACTAGCATGAACCAAGCCTGATAAAACAGAATTATTCTACAAAGGTTAGCTTTATTTTCTTTTCAGACAAGGGTTCTCTAGAGTGACGCATTGGATAGATAGAAGCACAGAAACAAGGCAGAGCTATTCCCCAGAACATTGCAACTGCAGCTCAGCACCAATGTATGCATGAGCAGGAAAGCAAATAATCTCTCCTTGATTAATACTGGAGGTGGTTACATAAACGGATTGGGGGAATTCTACTCGTTCAGGGAGGCTGAAAGAAAGGAAGAGGATAAAAAAGGACAACATACCGTTCGAGCCAAATTTTGCTTCAAATTAGTAGCGATGTGTAGCCGAAGCTGAATGCAGGTGGTTGGCTTGCGAAGACTCTCGTGGCTGCCCAAAGTGTGATTGCTGCAGTTTTGGGAGAAAAATAAATGATTATCTCTGCTTGTCACTTCCTTCATTTTCTCTCTTCTTCTCTTAAAAGCACTAGTAGATGAAATTCTAAATGCAAAGCAGACTGAAAAGCATGAAACGAGCTTGCCATTTACATCTGTGAAAATTGACGGGGCTTGGTCATGGCTTATTTTCTGTCGAGAAAATTTCAAAATAATCAGTTGTATCTTTGACTATTTAGTTCTGTTACAGAACAACAATGAAACAGAGAAAGAATATCTAAATAAACTGCACCTGCTCTCAACTCTCTCTTGAGACAATTCCTGTATATTCTTTAATATATTCAGTGACCTTCAGAGAAACCAAATTTTTGATCCTGTGCAGCTCTCAGAGATGGTAAAAGAAGCTCTGTGTCAGTTTTCTACCTTCTCTAATCATATGGCCAGCTAAGGCCTCACAGAGAGCTCTGTACTCACTCAGATGGAATGGTTCCTATGAACTATTCTGCCAACCCACAATGCTTTTAATTATGTTTAATAGTACTTGTAACAAAAACCATTTTAGTGGTTCCCTTCTTATTGTTTTAATCAGGTGAAATAACGCAAAAAGACTTTATTTTTTTTCAAATTAAAAAAACATCTTTGGGATTAATTGCTAGGAAAAATGATACTGATTTTTGCAAAGGCAATTTCATCACTGAAATGAGTTAATATGCTTTTCCATTACAACTCTAGTGCATGTTCAGCTAAATTCCTGTCACTTCCTTCAGGCCTACAGACATAAGCATGCCTAAAGGGATACTCCATGTTCATATGGATTTACAGCCATGAAGGAAAGTGAATTCTTTTCTGATTTGTCAAGTGTCACAGAAAACTTGGAATTCAGCTACTAATGCTATTTATTTCTAGCTGAAAATGCTTTTTATGAAATAGCAGACCAAAATCGGTAGGATTCAGTTCCAAGAAACACTGGTCCGGTGAACAAATGGCAGAAAGAGTGACTGAGGGCTGAGGATTTACTTCTTACGTGGCAACAGAGGTCCCAGCAGAAATAAATGGTTAAATTTAAAGGAGTGTGCTATAGATAATTGCCACTCAGCACAATTACCAAGGATTCATATATCTTTTAAGTGTTCTGTGTTAACCCTGCACTGCAGAAACCCATTTCCATTTGACAGAATAAATACCCAGAGCAAATACTCCTTTGGCAGTGCTTCCATACATTTGCAAAACTCCTTGATGTTAAGGACAGCAAGCACAGATATAAGGGGGCGTGCAGAAGCCAGAACTGTCACAGTGAAACATCAGTGCTGTTGGAAAGTGTGTCACTATTATGCCTCAGCTTTTCTCTAATTCCTTTACCAGTAAAAATCCAAACAACCTATTCTGAGTCCTTCAGACCATACCAACTTAATGTTTCACATGTTGTTCCTCAATTTATATCTGTGCTGTGCCTACTCGTTGCTTTCTTCTAACTCCTTCCATTAGATTTCACCTATTCAAGTGCACCTCAGGACTCTCCAGTTGAACTCCTCTCTGATCTTGATGCTCCTTCAAAACAGCCTCACAACTTTTTTTTTTGAGCCTTACCCCACACCATTATTTCTTCTCTTCCCTTTCTGCCCTATCTATTTTCAACCTCAGGATGGGTGCAGTAAAAAGAAAAAAATTATGCAAACACACCTGCAAGTCCTGAGTCACTTCGTCCCAGACTGCTCCAGTATCTTCATTCCCTTTAATGCAATCGTTACACCAACCCACTGCTGGAAAATAGCGCGGCAATAGCGATTTACACTAGCCGAATGCTCCTTTGTGGTTACAGTTTTGTACCACAGATGTACAAAACTGCTTTTTGCCACATCATTGTGCTTCCAGGCAAAACAAGCTATACCAACAGAATTTTAACGTTTGGTTATAACTACACTTACACTAGGGGCTTGTGTTAGTGCTGCTGTGCCAGGCAGATAGTATACCTCATCAAATCTTAACTGACATTGTGATGCTATCTGAAACACCGTAGTCTAGAGGTACTAGGCCTAGAGTTGATCTCATGAATGGATTTTATTTTCACACATGCAAAGAGAAAAGCTTTGGGAGATACTGTAAGGCAAGAGACTAGACCACCTGGATTAATGCTTCAGTAAATGAAGGTGGAAACTTGGCCTAGATGAAGAAAAAAATACCAAAAAAACCCCCCAAAAACAAAAACAAAAACAAACAAGCAAAAAAAAATGTGATATAGCTTTAGTTCCAAAAACTTGCCTTGGACTAAAAAACTGCCTTTTAGCCATACTGCATCACGTTACATAGCTTGCTTTCTTACAGATCTGCTACTGCATCCATGCTACTAAGATAAAAGTAATGTAGCTACCTTTAGAGGATAAAGGTGGGCGGTTTGGGTCAGACATTAGGAAGAATCTCTACATGGGAAGAGTAGTGACGCATTGGAACAGGCTGCCCAGGGAAGTGGTGGAGTCATTGTCCCTGGCAGTGTTCAAGAATCGTGGAGATGAGGCACTTAGGGACATGGGTTAGCAGGATTGTTGTTGAAGGGTTGGACTTGGTGACCTCGAAGGTCTTTTCCAACCACAGTGATTCTATGATTCTATAACATACTTATTAGTAATCGGATTGCGGTGTGCTGAGCACTGTAGAGAAAACACTATTAAAACAGCAACACAATGCCTTTCCACTTATTTTTGTTGAAATACTGTGGGAGACAACAGCTTGGACCAGAACGCCCCAATCAAAGACATAAAGCAAAAGGCAGTCTTTGTCTTTAAGAGACAAGGTAATGACATGGTCAAAGTGATGTGATTTGTCTGTGGTCCCACAATCTCAGTAGCAGCGAAAGAGAAAAACCCTCATTCTCTTGACTCCATTACCACTAGATGTTTTTGCATTTTTGCATCCCTACAACAACATTGTCACATTCTCTGAAGGCTCAGATAAGCAGCTTCTCTGAATGAGAAGCTTAATTCACAGAAAGAAGAGAAAATAAAGTGTATTTGTACAAAGAACATACTGGTCCAAAGGTGTTTACTTCTAACCATGCCAATCTGTATGAATACAACTCTGCCCATTTTATAAGTAATGATCTGAACAATGCTTAGAGATAAAACTTATGGTTTTCCTGGTCTCAATTCTCAGAGAATAGAATTATCAAGACCAAAAAATGTCATCAATAAGCTCACAGACAAGCATTTGAGTATCATTGATAAGCATATAGATCCTTCTATTCCACACTTCTGCTCAGTGTGTCAGTGGAGCTGCAAAGCAGTAAGGTAACTGGAGGAGAACAGACAGAACTAAAAACTTGTATGATAAAATATTTCAAGAAACCCTAAATCTTCAAAAAACATGGCATATTTAGAATTAAAACTTATAAATACCCTTAGATTTTATACTCCTATTAGATCTGCATTGCAGCTACTTCTTACAAACAGCCATCAAATCAATAAACAGAAGAGCCCAGTATTCTTTCGTACAGTCATATGCTTCATTTTACTAGGCACTTCAGGATACTGGTAGCCTGTAGCCCTAAGGCAAAAAAGTCTGTATGGAGAGTTGATTCTTTGCTGTCATATGAGCAGAGCTGTTTTTGGCTTGCCACTGGCAGTGAGAGCTATGAGCTATTTGACATAAGCAGCTTGACCCCAACAGAATGTATCTTTATTTAACATCTTTCATAAAAGGCATTATAAAATCACTTTTTTTTTAGGGTCATCCATTCTAAAAAGTAAAGAGAGATGGGAATATGCGAAAGTAAGACTTAGAGGTGATTGTAGAAGGTTTATAAAAGGGATGATAAGGGAAGATTTTCAGATACAGTTGATGACCTTCCAAGAACTAAAAGATGGACATAAACACAAGTGTAAAGGACTGGAGAGCATACACACAGCTGGGAAACACAGAGAAGGATGGCAGATCAGTCTATGGATACGCATGAAAATTAAAAACTTTCGTAAATAGTAGTAAAAATCAGTGACAAGGATTGGATCGCGCTGCCCTATTCTTTCAGGGGCTGTGTTCTGCTTCCCGATGAACCTGCAGGAAATCAACGTGAGAAGTGACCAACATACACCTTACAATGCAAGAAGGGGCAGAGAAAAGGTACCAGCCAAGCCCGATAGTGCTCTGTAGATGCTATAAGAAAAAAAAAAAACAAACTTGCAGAAAAAGGAAGTACAGGGATAAGAAGAAAGCCTGCAGGCTGAGCCAAGGCCAGAATTTCTGATCAGGAAATCAAATTAAGTTAAAGACTAGAAATGAAGTGAGTTTCCAAATAAGAATTTCACTCTATCAGTTAAGGGCTGATCTTCAGCCTATATGCAGACTTCTGATATTAAATGTTTGTGTATCTGAAATCTAATATTCCACTTGTAAGTCAGAAAGAACAAAAGCTCATGGATATCTCCATAGGAAACGAATAATAAATGACTCTATCTTGTAGTGCTCGCACATGTGTTCCCCATCAAACTTAAAACAAAATGGATTCCAGGAATCACCAAGTCTTTTAGGTTTTTCTGACAGGATGAGGTGCTTATTAATATAGTTCAATATAATAGTAGATGAAAGCTTTTGACAAATCTTTACAACCTTGTCTCACCCACTAAATTACTCTGATCTGAGTTCATCATGTCATTGTTTCGGCTTCACTTTATTTATTTCTGAATTACCATAAAACAGAAGCAAAATAGCATTGCCTTTCCTACCTCATAACTTGGGGAACTTCTATTGGAATCCATCACTGAATGAATTCCAAATGCTCCACAAGGGAAGAACTTTCCATGAGTACATAAAACTACAATGCCTCTAGTCAGGAAAGCCATTTGCACTACCAGATAGCACACATATAGGAAGAGGTTCCATCTTGACACAACACCACAGGCCATGTTATCCAATGGATGGTTTGATACAGAGATTCAAATTTCCAATTAAGGACTCTGACAAGGAGCAAGAGAGCTCAAAGCACACCACAGCACAGAATTACAGGCTGCCAAGGCCAGAACTGCAGCTTGGGGCTTTTTGCGCTACAGTGAAGGAGCACGGCAAAAAAAGCTGGGAACATTATTGACCTTGTTTCACTGCTAATGAGACGTGCAGAGATTCTCCAAGTGCAGGAATTTAAACAGTCCCTTATTGATTAATTCTTCCCAACAGTGAAAATAAAACTGTTTAGAACATACTGTACACTGTACTGAAACACACTGAGCTCACCCTCAATACAGTGACTCATTATTTTCATTTTCTTTAGCAATTAGTTTGAAGTAAGAGAGACTTGAAAAAAAAACAGACTCTCTTATGTAATCACCAGATCTATGACCTGATTCTTTTCTCAGTTGTAGCATTGTACCATTTTCACCCAGCTATACCAGCTCTCGCTCTATGCAGATTCAATTAAAGCTCAGAAATCTTAACGTCTCCATCTTGAATTGCATAATTCACTACAAACAACTGAACATCTGATTTGTGTACCTGTGAAAGAGTAGAGATGTACAAGCTGGCTACTAATTTAGATGGTGGTTATATTAATCAAGTTGACTTGCTTTGAGCTAGTTAGGGTAATCTTTAAACTACACTGCTAGTATGGCTGCTTATAACGATTTCTGTTGTATGACATATGTACACTGTTTCATGCCTTCTAACACTTTAAATGTTTTTAACAGATGAACAGTGGTTCCTGCAGTGTCAGTTACATGTTACAACAGAGAACTGCCCACCTTCTGCTGAAAGTTCCTGTCCCAGGAGCATAACTAAGAACCAGGAATCTGGATTTTCACTTAGCTATTCCAACAGGAGATCTTGCTTTTGATGACAGTTGAATCCAAGCTGCCAGAGGCGGAGAAACACCTAGCTGAGTCCAGCAGTGTTTTAAACCATTACAGGTTTACTTGAACGAATGTGAATCAGCACACTGAATTCGTAACTTCCAGATTGCATGCATTCAGAAAGATCTGCTTACACATATGATGTGTTTTTTGCAACTTACAGTAAACACCCAGGCTCTGACTTGGTTTGCTTTACTACTGTTGCAACTGAATAAAAAGGAAAATCACCTGCTAGTTCTTTGTAATACTGTTTCTCATCTCCTTGGTGATTTCCCCTTTTGAAGAGATACATATCCCCTCCTGCTTCCAACACTCCAGTGAGATACTGGGAGTAGCAGCATCCCTGTTTTATGGATGAGGAAGACAAGAAAGACGAAGCAGTGAAACAAATTATTCGAGGCTGGACAACGCTTACATAGAGGAGACAGGATTTGAATTCTGGATGTCCTGCTGGAAGATCCAAGCACTAGAACACACCATCATCCCTGTGGAGCAGGATACAGGAACAATGTGTGCTGGGAGCTATTTAGTGTTTGGAACACATCAACTTCTCCTATGGTTTTGTGTATAGGCAGAGTGCATTAATGCTTATATGATGTAATAATCAGTATTCTCTCCTAATGAGATACTTACTTTTGTAAGAATTCATCAGACCCACAAACACTTAGAAAACATTCCTCCCGGACTGGGTATTGATTTGTGCAGTGGAGGATCTCTGCAATTAAGTCATGAGTGATACAGCCAGCTGTAAAAAAAAGATAGCAAAAAAAAATTAATAGTAACTTGCTAGAGGATTTCAGGCTACATTCTTGAGCAAAGAAATAAGAATTTCTTTGTAAATGCTAACTACTGCTGCTGTCTAGCTCCATCAAGAGGAATTAGAATAAGCCACACCTGATTTTTTTCTTTGCTTCAGATGTGCTACAACTCATAGAATTTGTGTCTGCTTGGAGGAAACTGGCAGTTTGTGAAGTAGCTAGAAGGAAGAGCTGAGCAATTTTCTAAGGCAGAAGGAAGAAATAAGTAGATATAGTTTCCAAATAGGTAAATTCTAAGTTATTTTTGTGATTAATATCTCAACACATTTCCCATATGTGAACCTGATGAAGAATAGACTCTGTGGCATCCAAACTTGAATGAGTAACTGCAGAAGTCTTAGGGACAGTATTTAAAAGAATATTTTTTAAAAAATATCCTGACAATCTGTATACCTTTGTATTTTCAGATTTCAACCCATGAAACCAAGTATGTGTCAACCAAATAATCCCCTGACAACCAAAAATGAAATTGATCTGGCTTGCCTTTTTGCAACTGCTAAAACTGATGCCAACTGTGATGAAATAAAGTGTAGATCTATACCTTAGTAGAAGTTTTTAAAAGCTTGATATTTAATGTGATTTTAACTTCATAGCAAATTCCTTAAGCATGCATGACAAAAGAATGCACTCAAGGCTCACATAAAACTTACACTCCAAGTGTTTTTCCAGGTAATAAATGCATTTTGTTATCATCTCAGAAGTGAATTGTGGAAGGCTACGGAAATCTCAATCACTTACCATTTTGAGTGATAAGCAGTGGGTATGGTGAAGAATCTGTCCAAACACTGATTCTAAATTTCAATTTGTCAAGGATGTGGTCTGGGAACCTTGTTGCGACACTCCAGATTTTTCCAGTATTTGTCTCTAAATCATAAGCAGGATAGGCACTTCTTATTCTGCAGGGGACATGTGACAAAATTATGTCTAAATAGGGACATATTTCGGCTCTCTTGTAACAGGAACAAAACAGAAATATTGCAATAACAACAGCGCAAAGAAAGTTGCTAGGAATAATATATTTCATGCAAATAGACTGGACAATAGCAGCAACTTAAACTTTGTTTTGATGCTTTTCTAAAATCACATAACGTACATAGAGTTACTTATTTTACTTAATAGAGAAACTGTAAGTAAAATCTTCAAGAACTTCACAGGATCACTTCTCAAGCTTGACCTCAACAAAGACAAAAGGCACAAACTTCAGGGCACTGTGATCAGAATAATTTAAACATAGCAATTATGAGGGTGCTCAAACATATGCTTAAATAACAGAGTTGTACCACAAAGCCAAGAGCATGTGCACAGACAGCTGTGACTAGGACAGCTGTTCAAAATGAATAAAAGAATACGCTTGCTATGCAAAATTTTAAGTCTCTATTTTCACTCGGCACTAGGATCCAACTCGAAAATCTCATTACTAAGACACTAAGTATTTAAGCAAATGTCTTTAAATGACAATAACTGCCACAGTCACTGAGGCCCTCTGATCTTATATACCATTTCCCATAAGATATATTGCCCCTCTTCCTTCCAATTACCACAAACTTGCAGAAACTAATTCTCCCAGAGGTACCATTTCCTGATGGTCACAGGTATTAAAGGCTGTCAGCCGAGATTAAATTTGCTTTTTAAGCAAACACAATTCACAGCTGCAGGTAAGGGGGCACGTATTGTACCAACTGAGGTTTTACATTTCACTAATTGGCCTGAATATTTTGGTAGCTAAATTCAAATATCCTGTACTAAGCATATTGCAATTTTTTGTTTGTTTGTTAGTTCAAGCAGCATTTTGTAGCTTCTGAGCTGGCAGCCCTTTATAGGATCCCTGATTGCAGTATATTTCGTGCCACATTTCTCTCGCATAACGCTCCTCTTTACCATGTTACCTCCTGCCTCAGGGCTGCTAACCAACTCTCTAAGCAACAGTACAAACTCCTCTTCTGACATGTATTATTTCATGTATTTCTATAGTCCGAGAAGAAGGAAAAAAAAAAAAAAAGCCTGACTTCCAAAATTAATAAACCAATGAAGCAGCCCATTTCTTACAATATAAAGCCAGGGGGCATGATGTTTCAGTGAGGTAAGAGGAAATGAGGCTTGACAATGCCAGCAGTACATGAGATAGACTTATACTTATAGCAAAGAAATCATTATACTACAGTGGGTGTTTTGGTGTCCTACGTACTTGGTGTCAGCCTATTTTCTGGGTAAGCAAGGCACACACTATCACATATTTCTGCAGAAATGCCAAGAACTGAATAAGACTGAAAACTTCACTACCCTTTTTACAGCAGCAAATTAATGGGATGTGTGGACATGCAGGACATGAATCACCTCCTCAACTTGATAACAGTAATTTCAAAACTAAATGAACCACATCTCTATTCCCACTTCCACCCTTTCTGTATTCTAGGATAATTTTGGAACAAAACTTTCCCTCTTAAATCATTCAGATAAAAACACCTCTAGTTCCATAAAGTGTTACTTATTTATGGTCATGTACTATTTTCAAGGGACCAAAGGGCTTCTAGACTGAGATGCTTGGCAAAAATGTACACTTCTCATAATAAGAATTTTGGTAGTTAGCCCTCCCATAGCATGGCTGAAGTACTACAGAAGTATTATGTGAAGAAAAACCTGGGGTACTTGTCTCCTATGCTGCAGCAATTCAGCATATCCAGAAAGCACTAATTTTTCAGGACTTGCACTTGCTCTTTCACGATGCTGTGTATTCCTCTGTAGTGCACAGTGTATCCCTAAACCAAGAGACGCTGGAGGAATGCCACATTTTGCCGTATTGAATCCCAAGATCATCAATTCAGCATCTTCCTCTGGCATCATCTGACATCAAGACATATTCTAAAGCCACCTATTCTGCTATAGCTATGTCCATAGCTGTAGAAGAAACCTGATTAAGGGATTTTGGAGACTACATTAAAGTTGGGTATGTGTACAATGAAATGTTTCAATTATGGACTGCTACCTGTACAAATACTACCTGGAGAAAAACATGATGGGTTTCTATTTGAGCTACATGCTGGAGCTGCAAGTTTGCATGGCAGAGTTTGAATTATATATCTCGCCTCTGATGTACAAAGTTGCTAGTTATTGAGTTATTCTTTGGGAATTGGAAGGATGCTCATTCACTAAGACTGCCTGGGTTAGTTATTTGTAAATGAGTTCTTTTGGTCTTTTTGTTTACCACAATATTTTCTTCTAAGAATGTTTCCCCTTTTATAGAGGAAAAGCAAAGTTTGCTTTTATTTTTCTTTTAAAATAGTGTTTGCTGCTGAAGTGCACAAAACAAGTGACTGCAAATCAGGAATGGCTTAGTAAACTCATTTATTTGGGGCAAGAGTGGGGAAGAAATCGATACCTGTAATTGGAGTGTGAAGTTAAAGGTAGAATGATGGGACACAGAAATCTAAATATGTGAAAGGTAGGTATGGAATATGCTTTCATGTATGTGTCTGATGCTATATTTGGGGCTCTGTCTGATATACTGTGAAAAGAAAGAAAGTTGAGATATGGAATGGGTATGCTTGGAGGCTTACCACCTACCCCTGTATGAAGCTTAAAAACATATATATATAATATATATATATTCACTATTAATTTTAGGGCAACGTCCAACTGCATTTTCTTTTCTTTTGAAAGAAGCAACCTTGGTGACCTTGAGTACAGTCAATTCGTTAAAGTCTAATTAAATAAAAAAGGCAGTACTCCATTTCTCACATACTTTTTGGGGGAAAAACGCATGTACTTTTGCTAAGGACTTTATAGTGTGCTAAATGAATACATACAAAAGGGAATGAAGTTGCCCAGATAGTCTCAAACTCGGTATTTCCTATGGCTCTTGGATTTGAACACAATTTCTTTTTGTGAAGAGAATTAAGTAAAAAAGTTCAATTCCATTAAGCCACACTATTAACTCTAATGGTAAACAGTACTTAAAGGAAGTTTTTTCATGTGCTAAATCTGACTTTTTTATCATCACAGTACATAGTAATTCTGATCTGGCTTTTTTTTTCCTTCTCCAAATAGCACATAAGTTAATGTTGTCCAAGAAAGTGACACAAAACGGATCATTAGGTTTCGTTCACTAGACCCCATTAACACTTGTCCATAATAAAAGGGGACAGCTAAGGGAGAAAATATGTTCAGAATTAACATTCCTTTGTGGATTTTAATGTTTAGACCCAAATAAGGAGAGTTCCCATATTTAAAGAGATATTGGAATTACAACACTGTTACGAAATCCAGGGATAACCAATCCGGTTAATATAAACAAGGAAAATGTCACAGTTGGCCGAGTGAAATTTTTTCATTACTTACTTCCCCACTGCATTGCAAAAAGCAACTGTGTTTTCATTACTGCCTTGATTCGCTTCAACCAGCTGGATAGACCAACTTGCAGACTAAAAAGACCAAAAAGAGACCAGAAGAAACAGAGCTCAGTTAGTTAGATAACAGCAAGAGAACATGTATAACGTTAACCTTACATATGTTTCCATAAGAAATAACCATCATACCTTATCATCACTTCATGGACTTGAAGGAAAAATAAGCAAATAAGCACAAACAGTCCCATGGATTTTGATTGTACTCTTAATGCTTACAGAGATAAAACAGAATCACACAGCATTGTCTGCCAAGGGTGGTTTTTTTTTTTTTTTTTGCCTCCTTGTAAAACATAAGGAATTCCTCACAAAGCTTTCAAAATTCACCTAGTGTCAGACTGCAGATGATTCTAAATGCAAAAGATGTACACTTAGTTTACCAAAGGGAGAGGAGACAAAATGAAGTGCATGCCGCAGTGAGTTTTAATCCTTAACTCCTCCCTTTCTGCCCTTGCGAGAAGCTCAAGATTCCCTCAAACTCCCTAAGCCTTTCAGGTAAGCACAGAGGACAGACAACAGGAAGCCAGTGTATTCTGTCTGAAAGGGAAATACCCCTGGGTACTTTCTTTAAACTTTGAGAGAACAGGTTTCAGCTTTTATTTTGAGTCAAAGCACTACCATGACTATTTGCCACAGTACACTCCAGTGAAAACACGACCTCCAGGGAAGGCTGTAATATTACTGTATCTGCACGCGCATTGTACATATGGATATTGTGACTCAAGGCCCAACTGGAACACTAAACCTTAAACTCCTTCAGAAAGATGAACAATTAATGGCATGGAGCGGAAGAGGAAACTGAGATATGAGACAAGATGGATTTTTCCCATTTTAATAATAAAAATATGTTTTTTTTTTCTGGTCAAAGAAATGCAATATATCTGAAAAGAAGGAGGTTGGGAAATTATTATCAATGGGGAAAATAGAATCAGAAGGAATCATAGAATCATAGAACGCTTCAGGTTGGAATGGACCTCTAGAGATCATCTAGTCCAACCCCCCTGCACACGCAGGGTCACCTAGAGCACGTGGCACAGGACTGCGTCCAAGCAGGTTTGGAAGATCTCCAGAGAAGGAGACTCCACAACCTCTCCAGGCAGCCTGTTCCAGTGCTCTGTCACCCTCCCTGTCAAGAAATTTTTCCTTAAGTTCTGTGGAACTTCTGATGCTTCAGTTTCCAGCCATTTCCTCTAGTTCTGTCGGTGGCCACCAGGGAAAAGAGGCCAGCACCAGCCTCCTCACTGCCTCCCTTGAGGTACTTATAGACACTGATTAGATCCCCTCTCAGCCTTCTCTTCTCCAGGCTGAACAGGCCCAGCTCCCTCAGTCTTTCCTCGTAGGACAGATGTTCCAGGCCCCTGATCATCCTTGTGGCCCTGCGCTGGACTC